>OVAO01001756.1:0-14259 GCA_900406285.1 Biscutella auriculata
ATAAAAGGGTAAAATCCTTTTATCAGTTATGTATTATGTTGTGGCTGAGTTTGATTTTTATCGTGGATGGGTTATTAATTATGTTATGGTTAACTTAGTTTTCCATTGCGGTTGGGTTAGTTATATATTCAGCTGGTTTATATTTGCCTTTTTATGATAAGATGAATGTCTCTAAATATCAAGTTCAAGATTACCCTCGAAGACTCTACGCTGAAGGAGCTTATAATCTTTAATAGAAAGCGATTACTCACAATTTCCATATAGGATAATTCCCAATTGTTATAGAAACACTAGGTAATGATGTGTGCCAAGACCTAATATAGTTTCGTGTTGGAATGATTGCTAAGCTAGCTGATTGCAATATATTGTGGTTTGGTAAAATTGTACATGATCTACTTTGTAGACAGCTTTACGTATATAAGAAGGAGATTTAGAGTATCGTTTATGATCAACCTATCAGGTTTGGATTAAACAAATTTGGTGAGATAACTTGGTTAAACACAAACCCACTGCTAACGAGAAAGTTTTGAACCTATAGAATACAAAGCTTTCTGGAATGATATGAATGTGTCGCATGGGATGGGAGCTAAGTTAGATGAATTGAGATCTGCATTAGGGGTCTGTTGGCCATGGAGGTATGAAAAGCGCAAATGGTTGGGGTTGTTGCTTCTACAAGCTATGGGTATTTATGTTATGCATCAAACTTCTAGGATACCCTTTGAGAGTGCAAAAAAAGTATTTGACGATGGAGCTATGATCACATATTCATGGGGTCATTCTGCATTTGAAGTTCTTGTTGATTATATTAAGTTGTTGAGTCCAAAAGGTAAATCATACATCATCAGTGGCCTAAAAGACGTGGTATATGTTGGAGCGTATGAATCCGTCGCTTGCTTCGGAGAGCATTTTGGGAGAGTGATAAGTGACGATGAGATTCCGCTTTTTCGATGGGGTGGAAACCGTACACACACAAGTTTTAATTCTATCATCTCTAATGAGATCAGAGTTCTTGGCCAGGTAATGTTTCAGACTGATTTTTTGCTTATTTGGTGGTTGTGTTATGTTGAGACAATCGTATTTCCTATTTAACGATTCAGTTATCCAATTTTTAGTTTCTTCGTGGCTGAGTTATGAGTTATTGATAGCTAGTTTTTGTTTATTTGGTGGCTGAGTTATGAGCTTTTGATAAATAAGTTTTGACTTCACGACATTTCGTATTTCCAATTTAACAACTAAGTTATCTATTTTTTATTTTCTTTGTAGATGAATTATAAGTTAGATAATTTTTATTTACTTGATGGTTGAGTCTGTTTTAATTTCAATGTTGAGTTATGAATTAGTTTGTACAAGATTGGGTGAGGAATAAGGTCATGAAGGAGTCTTTATAAGAGCTGTTTTCTCAGTAACCCGATGAAGCAGATGACCCACATCTTGTGAACTTGATAACAAACATACACCTAGGCCACTATGTTAGAGGGTTTTGGGATGTGTAGAGGAATGAGAACAAGAAAAGAACAAAGGCCGGAGTTTCGGCTGAGGCTGAGCTACCAACAAAAAAACAAAAGAAAGATAAGAAACAAAAGGAAGATGTTGATATAGAGAAGAAGAAGGAGAAGACAGAGAGAAACGTCGTGACAGAAGAGTAAAGTAGGGAAGCTCTGTAGGACATAATTACTTGTCTGGATAAAATTTCGAGAAGATTAGACAACTATGATGGTATATTTGAGATGTTTGAGAAGAACATTTCTAATATGGACAAGAGCTTTGGTCACGTAGTCAAAGATGCATCCGATGAGCGTCTAATATAATTGGGGTTAGGTGAAAGTGTCGTAAACCTCTAAACCAGCCTCAGCGAATAATCCATATGTCCACACAACCATACAAATAAGTCAGACGCATCACATAATTATATCAGTTATGGAGAAAATAAACCAGCCTCAATGTAATATAAATAAGTCAAATAGTTTATATAAATAAACCGTAACTAAATAGATACATTTGTACCAAACTACTTATTGATAGCTAAAGTAGCAAAATAAATTAGTCGTACGATGATTATTAAATCAGCTGTAACAAAATAACTTAACCATCTCATAACTACAACTAAGTCAAGTTTTCGATAACTCAGCCATCCGATGTATAAGTCAGTTGTAACTTGTGTACGTAAATCAACCATGATCATATAAATCAACCAAATTTATGTAAGAAACCCATCACGAGCGGCTGACTTAAGTCATAAGAAAATTTGTAATATTACTAGAATAGCACGCGACGTGTAACTCAGCTGAAACGTAAACATAATCTAGTTGTATTGTAGAAAATAGCGGTTCATAGCTGCTTAATTTAATACACGTCAGCGAATTTCTACGTGGAAAATGGCATTCTTATAAATATATTTTTTGTCACAACATAATAAAACGGCACGTTTGGCATTTAAAAGATCGCAGTAATCAAAAAAGATTTGTAAGGTTCAAGTCATTTGTGCTAAGTTGTGTGCTATTTCAGTTAACTTCCACACATCTCCTTCCTTCATCCTAATTTGATGATATCCACTTTTCAAATCAATCTTAGAGAAGGTAATAGAGCCATGTAACTCATCAAGCATATCATCAAATCTAGGAATAGGGTGGTGATACTTAACCGTGATGTTATTGTTGTCTCGACAATCTACACACATGCACCAAGATCCATCCTTCTTGGGCACCAGCAACACCAGGACAACACATGGGCTTAGACTCTCAGGAATGTATCCTTTGCTCATGAGGTCCTCCACTTGTCTCTAGAGCTCTTTGGTCTCCATGGGGTTGGTTCTATAGGATGGCTGGTTGGGCAAAGTAGCTACGTGCGAAAAATCTATTTGATATTCTATGCCTCTCGTGGGTGGCAGTAAATGAGCGTCATGACATGGAAAGATATCTTTATACCTATGCAAGAGTTCCTTGAGTTCACTCGGATGCTCTGGTGAAAGGTTAGTTAGGCTACTAAAAGCCTCTTTATACACAAAGAGTAATACAATTTTTTTAGCATATTGAGATTTCTTTACTACACTTGGATTGACAAGGAAATTGGGGACCTTCTTGGTGGTCTAATCCTTCTTCATCAAATGGATTTGATCTTGTGCCACTTCTTTTGGTGTCATGGGGAGAAGGGTGATCTTCTTGCCTTTGTGCTCAAAGGAGTACTTGTTGGAGAAGTCGTCGTTCACAACCCTTCTATCATACTGTCAATGCCTCCCTAAGAGAATGTGTCCAGTCTCCATGGGTAAGACATCACATATTTTCCTATGGAAATGGGCAATGGATAAACTCCCTAAAAGAACATATCTTCATATTTCCCTATAGCAATGGGCACGGTGACTTGATAAGTAACCTTCAATTCTCCTTCGGCATTAAGCCATTTGCAACTTATAAGGCCTCGGGTGTTTCCGCATCTCAAGACTAAGCTTCTTCACCATAGTGGTGCTAGCCACATTAGTCCAACTTCCTCCATCTATAATGAAGTTGCACACCTTTTTGTTCACAAAGCACCGAGAGTGGAACAAGTTGTCTTGTTGCTCATCTTCCTTCTCCATCGGAACCATATTCAAAACTCTTCTAGGAGCCAAGCGCTCTACTTGGGCAGCTTCCTCTACACACTCTTTGGGAGAATCTACTTCTTCATCTTGGGCATCCTCTTCATCCTCTGAGACTTACTCCCCATCATCTAGAAGTATCATGACTCGCTTGTTAGTGCATTAATTAGCATAATATCCACGACCTTGACATTTGAAGCACTTTGCATCTCTAGCTCTTGTAGGATTAGCTATGCCTTTGCGCTTGTCTCTATAAGCATTCGGTTGATCCTTGGGTTATTCTCTAGGTGTTGGCACAAAAGCATTCGGTTTACTCCCACGGCTTTGAGTAACTTGGCTTAGTATCCTTGACAAGGTTAGGTCTATAAGTGGACTTGCCCTTTCTCTTAACTTGTTGCTCAGTCACCACTGCCTTGTGCAACATCTCTTCAAGTTCCACATAGTGTTGGAGCTTAAGGTGATCTTGGATTTCTCGGTTAAGTCCCCTAAGGAAGCATGCCATAGTGGCTTCCCTATCTTCTCGGAGGTCAGCTCTAAGGAGAAGCATCTCCATCTCTTGGAAGTACTCTTCAACACTCTTGGACCCTTGATTTAGTCTCCTCAACCTCTAATGAAGATCCCTTAAGTGATGGTTGGGGACAAAGTGCTTCCTCATGACTAGTTTCATCTCTGCCCAAGTCTCAATGGGATACTCCCCATTTCTTCTTCTTGAAGTAACAAGCTCGTCCCACCAACTCAAAGCATAATCAGTGAACTTTGTGACTGCCACTCACACTTTATTGAACTTGGAGTACCACCTACAATCGAACACAAGTTCTATCTTCTTATCCCGCTCACGATAGGCTTCAAGATCACTCTTTCCTTGAAAGGGCGGGATCTTGAGCTTAATGCCTTCGAGACAGTCTTATCTTGGTTCTCTTGGGTGATGCCCTTGAGACACTTTATTGGTGCTGTCCGAGTGTTCATTATCTTCTTCATAAGGCCTTGCGAAATGATTCCTCCGCCTCGGTTCCCTTGGAGGCCGTCTTGGCTCTTCTCTCAACTTCGGAGGATCAAAGTGCCCTTCCTCCTCATAATGTCTTCTATTCTAAAACCACATCTCTTGTTGCCTTGGATGTGGTCCTCTAGGGTGTCTCAAAGGTCTCACCCTTTGAGGGTATGGATCTTCTTCCTCTGGATCGGGTTCTTGCTCTAGAGGGCATCTATGTGGGGGTGGAGACGCTTCCATAACTCGGACCGGATCAGGGGGAGGGATCAGAGTCCTTCTATGCTCTTCAAATTTATCCTCGCTCAGCTAGATCAATGTTCAAAGACTTGGAAGGGCTGGTTGGGGAAGATTAGACGCGACCCTTTCAAGAGGATCATCCATATGTACGACCTCAAGCGTTTGTGGGGCAATTGTTCTGACCGGTGGGGGATGAAGTTGAGGTCGTGGGGTGCATTGGACTGAGTTAACTTGGGAGGCTTGCGTGTTATAGGCGTGAAACGCCATGTTGGCCACTTTTGCAAGGGGACAAAAGAGAGACAGATGCGGGTCATACAAGAGGGACCACACTGTATAGAGGTGTACCCTATGGCGATTTCCTCCTTTCTTCCTTTTGCATCAATCCTTTTGAATATCTCTTTCCTCTCCCGTCTTCTTCGTATTGAAAGCCACAATATCAAAGAGAAAATCAGTTTGTGAACTCCATTGATGCGCACACACAAAGCTTTAATCTTTACTAAAGAAAAAAGGAAAACCAGCTTATAACTTCAAAAGATTGAAACTTGGCATGATTTTCCTAAATTTTGAAACAAGAAAAGTGCGGATCTCACTAGAACACACGTTTTGAAGCAAAACTAAAGAAAATTGAAGTCTTTTTGAACGTTGGTTTATGAACGCACAACATCTAGACTTTAATGGCTCAAAGATGTTAACTTTCAAGGAAACAAGACTAGCAACATAAAATCAAAGCTCAAACTTGTTATCAATGGAAAGAAAACTCTCTGGGTGTACAACAAGTCTCTTCAAGGGCTCTGATACCACGTGATACACCCTTGGTGACGGAAGCAAGGATCGACTTGAAGAGAAACACTTCATGTCGCCGTAGAGGCCGCGACCAGGGTTTTGTAACTCTTCAACCCCACGAGCTATGACTCCGAAACTCTAGATCTACTCTTCTTTGGGGATATGAGGGCGGTTTACAAGAGATGGTACGAGAGAAATCTTGATCTGGACGAAGGTTTTGTTGATGGTGATAGTACGGACGGTGGCGGTACGTGTGGTGGAGATTGTACGTACGGGTGAGGCGGCTTGAGGAAAATGACAAGAATGAAAAGGGAAACAAGGGGAAACAAGGGGAAACAAGGTGTATCTAAAGCCCCTTGATCCTAAGATGTGACACACTTAAGATTTTCATAAGATATAACACACTTAAGAGAGAGAGCTAACATGAGAAAGGTTCTCGGATTGATTAAAAAATGCGAGCTAACGCAATTGTTTTGACATAAGAGAGTTAAAATACTCAAGGAAGGAAAGGAAGTCCTAAACAAGTGGTGAAAACGCAAAGCTTAATGGAAAAAGAAAAGGACACGTCATGAGAGATAAGGGTCATAAACTTTGGTTAAGTCTCGGATGACTCTTGTTGTGCCTTGGAGATAATGAGATGGTTTATGTGCAATGGGCCTCATTAAAAACGTTGGTGAGAAAACTCTTTTGGGACATAACCCACCTAAGGGAAAAGAGTACCCCAAACCTTCTCAAGTTCCGAGCTAATCACTGTAAGACATAAGGAGATAAATGCACGAAACTAGCTCTTCCTCCTTCTTCAAGTAATGGTAATGCTTCTCTAAGTCTTCCCATACATGCATCATGCCTCCAGCTAGCCTTCTTGCTTGTGCTCGTGTGATGGGGCTTGTTGTTACTTGGAGTGATGTCTTCTCTTGTGTAATCATTGATTCTTTGTTGCCCACGCGTGTATCACATTGGGCCTTATACTCCATATCTACCGGCAAGTGGCAGGATTTCCCATAGAGTAAGTTAAAAGGAGTCGTCCGTATGGATGTTTTGAACGCTGTTATGTAAGCCATAGAGCGTCATCCAGTTTTGTAGACCAATCTTTCCTTGTGATTCCAACCATTTTTTCTAAGATAGGCTTAATCTCCCTGTTGGAAACGTCAACTTGGCCGCTTGACTGAGGGTGTTACATCGTGACAACCTTGTGTCTAAATCCATATTTCCTCAGAAGGTTTTCAAAGATCTTGTTGATAAATTGGGTTCCGATGTCGCTTATTACACACTTGGGTACCTCAAATCATGGAAAACTTATGCTCTTAAACATCTTGATGACAATATTGGCATCGTTCGTCGGGCTCGTTAGAACTTCGACCCATTTCAAAACGTAGTCCACGACCACCAAAATGTATGTGTTCCCAAAGGAGGATGAGAATGGTCCCATTAAATCTATACCCCAGACATCGAACACTTCAACTTCCACAATAGAGTTTTGTGGCATTTCGTTTCTCTTACTAATGTTGTCTTTTCTTTGGCAAGGATCGCATCGCATAATGAAATGATGTGTATCCTTAAACATTGACGGACACCAAAAACCTGCATGAAGGATCTTAGAGACAATCTTGAAGGTGGTGAAATGCCCACCATGTGTTGATATGTGACATTACATTAAGATGCCATCTAATACACCCTCGCCGAGGGAGATGACCGACTTGAGGAGATCTTGTCATATGCTAAAGAAAGGCTAAAACTTTGAAGTTGAGATCTTGCTTTTGGGGAGCTCCAAAAGGCATGGCCTTTCTGAGAGTCTTCTATGCTTGAAATGAGCTAGGATCACTGAAGAAACCTTGGCGAAACAACGAACCAAAAGGGAACAAAATGAAGGGAGAATGGCGGCTAGGTTGAATGAAGAGATGGCTCGCCAAGGTGGAGAATGGCTCAGTGGGATGGCAGCAGCTAAGGGACGTGGATATGGCTTTGATAGGATGGAATGAAGTGGAATGAAACATGAACAAGATGGAAGACGAAATGGCCCACAAGAGATGTGAAAGTCTCTTGATATTACACACAAAGGGATTCAATTGATATTACTCACCATTGGAGTGAACTTTCAGAAGAGAGAAATCTCTGAGTTTTTGATGAAAATGAAAGTTAAAAAATCTATTTTGATTTACAAAATGATTTAAATAGTAAAAGGAAGATAAGCTAAAATCTTAAAACTTAAGAACTTAAAAAGAAATCAACTTTTTAAGTGAATCGGTTGTGCATGGTTCGGGTCATTCTTCTCCATATTTAGGGATACACACTTAGGGAATGGTGTGTCCTTCTTAGCCTCGTTAAACCCCGGTCGGGAAAACCCAATGGAACGAAACCCGACTCAAGAAAAAGAGTACTAATTTGGACACCTCTAAGGTGATCCATGCCTTAAGCTTTGAGTAGCAAGCATTAAGCTGAATCTTATTCAACTACAAAATTGCCCTAACACAATCTCTTTGGAAAATCCCATTTAGCATGCGTTTAGTTGTTCAAGTATTTCATCATATACCTCTCTGGCGACAAATTGCGTAGCATCTAGAAATAAGTGAATTAATCATCTTCTAGCATTAAGGATAACAAATGAATGAACATTACATATTCAAACCCTAAGCAACAACAATCCATTTCTTAATCACCAAACCTTCTTAATACACTCACGTATAATGGAGATTACACACAAACCATGGCTAAGGCACACAGACTCATAATGGATCTATGTCAAAGCAAACAAAATCAAAAGCTTAAAAAAGTAGAAATTAAGATGAGATGAGATTAATCCTCCAAATTGCAATAATCATAAAATCAAAGAGGTCTTCTACAAGATAAGAACAAAAGTAGATAAAAGTTTTAATGGCGGAAGAGAGCTCAAAATGGCAAAAACCTCTCTAGAGTGTTTAGTCCATAAAATATATACAGGTTCTTCCAAACTGGGTGAAAAACGGTTGGGTCAATTGATTAAATCGAGCGTTGACTTTTCTTCAAGTTATGATCGGTCACCCCAGGTCAATGATGGTGACCGATGCTGTTGAGAAGTTATGAATCCTGAGCCGCATCGGTCACCACTGATCGATACTAGTGACCAATGCTCTTCTTACTGGTCCTTGCTTAACACGCATCGGTCATCATTGACTGATGCTCTGGATCGATATTGCAGATCCTACTCTCTTCTTCATGCAATGAGTTCCTTTGGCCGATGCAACTAGCTAATGTTGTCCATCTTTGATCCTATGTGATCCAAAATGCTCCAATGTGTGCACAGGTCCGCTCCAATCACCTGAAATGCGAAATATGCACAATATACAATCCTAAAAGACTTAAGTGCAATCCTAACTATACAAAATAATCATAAACTCCTAGACGTCTAAGCGAAGCCCCACATGGGAAGGTATCAAAAAATTCCATCTTCATGAATATCTTATTGAGTTCCATAGCCTTTTCTCTTAGCATTGCTCCTTCCCTTGAGACAGGAAGTTGATCCTAGTTTGACAAGTACGACCTTCGGTCGGTTCTCGAAGAGTGATTCCGACTGCACTTTTCATGGTCCCTATATCAAATCTTTTTGAACTATAGGTAATAGTAGCAATTCCCTTGCCTTTGTTATTCGTGCTTGAGTTTCGGTCCGACATTTTGAATGCTACAAAAGAGAGATAGAGAAATACAAAAGTTTAATGATTACGGAAAGGAAACAAAACAAGCAAACATGATAGTTTGTCACAACCAATCCAAGAAATGAAGTTCGAATGATCACAAACAACAATGATATATCAATAAGCATGGGAATATGATCAACCCCAACCATATTCGACCTTTCAAGCAGCTCACTTCTCAACAAATGCTAATTTAAGTTAGATTCTAACAAGATAATCTATTTGGTTTTCAAGCTCAAGTCAATGTGGTTTCATACCAAAAATCTAAACACAGCAAAACTTCCATAGAAACAACAATTAAGAAATTCCCAAAATATTTCCCAAATTCATACTCAATAACCCTAACTTTTAAAATTTCAAAATTAATCAAATTAGGGCCAATCACTCAAGGAAAACACTACCCAAGGACTTTCTAAGCTTAAGGAATACTAAATCATCCATAAGAACATCAATTATAAGAAGATATTAATCAATCTAAGACCTAAACGTCACAATCTATTCCTAAATCACCTTGATCTACCTAACACATTCACATAGAAGAAGACTACTCTCTAATCATGCTTGAAGCACAAAACCTCATAAATCTATGTATAAACATGATCTAACAAGCAAATAAGAAACTTAAGCAAAGATAACAAGAAGAAATATGAGGTTTAAGCTTAAGATCCAAGGTTTACACCAAACTGACAAAAAGTAGTCTCCAGAACAAAAGTATAACAAAAATTATGACGATTTTAGGTCTAAAATCTATTTATATACTCTAAAAATTTGGCTTGGTCATCCCAAATTTTTTTGATTTTTCTTGAACTGGAACGGTCAAGCCTGGTCGATGCCATCTGTTTGATGCGGTTCATGCTTGGATTGGTCAGGCTTGATGGATAGGTCTCATCCGTACGAATCCTTGGCTTATGGTTCCTTCTTGTATCAGAGTCCTTGGCTTCTTCATCTGCTTGCATCGGTCAGGAGTTCAATACTCCTAACCGATACGGGTCCTTGTTTGATGCCTCCTTCAGTATGGTCATCCGTGACCGATTCACACGTTCGAACCAGTCCTCCCTGAGTGCTCCTCTTTGTATCAGTCAGGCGAGACTAATACATCTGGCTGATATTGTTGATTTTTTCTCTTTTGCTCTTGATCCTCGATTAAGTCTGTCTCTAACACCTGAAACACGAAATATGCATATATACAATCTAAAAGGAGCTAAATGCAATTATAAACTAAAGAAAGATGATGTAAATTGCTAAAAACGTTATATATCATTGGTTCAGCCATAAGAAGTGTAGACTGGAGATAGGTCACGTTGTTCTGGATGCAGGCGAAGATGTATAGTTTGAACTACAAAGCTCAATCCATCAGTACGTTCCTCCATTACCGGAACCGAGCATTATAGCTCTTCAGCTTGCATAACAACTTGGTATGCCTCGTCGATAGAAGGAAGAGGGTCACGAGATAATAGTGCATATTTCACTGCTTCAAAAACGTGTTCATCAAGCCCCATAAAAATTAATGAAGTTTGTCTTCCTCCCTTTCCCTCTTATCCCTTCCAACGTTTTTGCTTGTTCAAATATGATAAACTGGTCCATAACTTCGTCAAGCATCTGTAATATGCTTCAATTGCTGAACCATTTTGTATACACGTCGCGAATTCAGTCTTACACCTTTGTAAACATTTTCCATTCTAAACTGAGAAGAGTTTTAGAATTGCGTCCAAAGATCGTGAGAAAACACATGGTGGGACAAAGAGCTGCTAAGAATAAAAGCAATAGTGAGTTTTATCCAAGAATCATCATTGCATTATTTGTCCACCAATCTTGCAGATCTTCAGAGTCAGTCGTTGGACGTGTAATCATTCCATCCACGAAATCAAATTTCTTTCGTGCTCACAAAGCCAATCAAATGCTCATTGCCCATTCATTATAGTTAGGACCACGGAGTTGTGGCTGAGACATTACCGAGACAAGGTTATCACCATAAGTCAAATCATAAGGATCAATACGACTACGGGGATGTGGTATGACAGAAGTAGATTCTCATCATTGTCATTTGGGGTTCCGTTCGAGTTTCGGTACATTTCTTTTGGGTTTCAGGTTTCTTGGTTCTAGGCTTTCAGTCTCATTTGGATATTTTAGAAATTTAGTTCGGTACCATTCGAGTTTATGTCAGTTTTGGTACTTGGATAGAGATCTTATTAAGAATTAGAATGAATTTGTATCCATTTCGAATTAGTTGCTTTTTTATCAAAAGTACCAAAATATACCCAATTTACCCGAATGTACTAGAATATTTTTTAGAGAAAATAACTAAAATAGTATAGAAAAGTTGGAATATTACTAGTATAGTATATATCTTTCAAAAATTACTATAGTGTTTTTTAAATCTTAGTAAATTACAAAAGACACCCTTGATTATTTTTAATTAACAAATTCACGTCACAAAACCATATTCCACGTAGATGGGTTATATATTATGATGTGGCTTATGTTGCGACTGAGTTAGTTAGTTTGAGTTATATATTAAGTTGTGGCTGAGTTTGATTTATAGTTTTAATTATGTTATGGCTTAGTTATATTTGTTGTGGTTGAGTTTGATTTATATTATGTTGTGGCTAAGTTTGATTTATATTATGTTATGACTGAGTTAGTTTTTCATTGCGGTTGGGTTAGTTGTATATTTGGATGATTTATAACTCAGTCATACCCTATAATGTTTATACAACTCAGCTTTGCCGTTAAGCTAAGCCAGCCGTTTAATATCCATATAACTCAACCATACCTCAAACACGCTCTAAAATGCAAAAAATTAATGTAAATAATATAAAAATTGTTAATTGAGATCCTCTTTTCAATCCTAAGTGAATATTAATCAAATGTATTTATCCATTTTATTGAATCTACAAGTTGAGAATTGATAATGTTATTGAGATGTATGTTGTCTTACAATTATTTTAAATCTTACATGTAGATATAAGCTGAGATTCTAACTCATATAAAGTAAATCATATACAATGTACTCTAAATAACTCACTAAGAGTCTAACTCACTTTTTTATACAATGTATTCTGAATAACTCATTAATCTAAATCATAAACTCTAAAATTAAAAAATAAATCATAAATTCATCCATAGACCCTAAATCTCTAACCCTTATCTCAAAATTCTTAACTATAAAACTCTAAACTCTAATACTCTAACTCTTATCTCAAAATTCTTAACTATAAAACTCTTTAAATCAAACATAAATCATATATTCTATACCATGAAATCTAAATATTAAAGCATATATTCATTTGTAGACCTTATTTTTCATTCATAAATCATATATTCATTAATTTAGATCAAAATAAATTAAAAATTGAAATTATCAACAAAAACTAAAAAAATATTTAGATTAAAATAACTTAAACATATTGAAACTATTAAAAATAGTTAATACATAGATCAATTCTTAATTGGTTAATCTTACTTGGATCACCTTTAATTCATTATTAACAATTGATTAAAATGAATCTAGCGGATGAGATTAAAATCACCTTTAATAGATATCTTATTTTTGATTGCCTATTACATAAAAATTAGAATAATCATTTTGACCACTGAAAAAAATCGATCAATAGCTCAGAATTAAGATCCATTTTAGTCTTCTTCCTCAGATATCTCTTCAACTTCCTCCTCCTCTCTCTCGTCTGACGCCCGTCGAACAAGATACTGACGTATAATCCTAGATACAATAGAATTAAACAGAAGAAGTGTTTAATTACATAACGAGGGTTCATAACTCCCCAATAGTTCTTGTCTCTTGCATTTCACAAACACTAATAATGTAATCGACATGGTAGCCGACAGAAAACTAAGCACTTCGTAGTAATTTTGCTGCTTTTGTACGAAGCCATTTTTCTTCTTTTTCATTACTGCTTTCGAATTTAATTTGCTATAATGTTTAGTAATTTTTCTGCTTTCCAAATTTGTAGTGAAAGAATCATGACTAAATAAAAATATATTGTTATATAGAACCAGACCATATAATGTATATTAATAGGGTTTTAATTTTTACGTATCATTACCATCTCATTATTGGTTTGCAATTTGTTTTACTAGCGGTAATATCTAAAATTATGAAATTAATACCTTTTAGAGGTTATTAAACATGATAAGGGTTTTTCTTAGCTTGACCTGAAACAATGATGCAAGGTTAAAACAATGATGCAAGGTAGACCATGGACGAGAGGATACCAAGAACGCATTTTCCATGCCTACGAACAGCTTATACTACCCAAGGCATTTTTCCATTTCGACGAACGCAATTTTCCATTACGGATTAATATCCCAAAGAGATCAAAACTAATATATAATAGATATGGATTAATCCACTCAATTCGTTTTGAGTCATTATATTGAGGGGCATATTAGGAATTAACACTACAAGAAAACAGGGCTAATACCGACGGGATTTCCAACGGGCAAAATCCGTTGGAAATTTTCATCGGCATACCAACGGCATTTTGACGGAAAAAAAAACGAAAAATCCGTTGGTAATTTTCAACGGGATGTGACCCGTCAGTAATTCGTTGGAAAAAACCAACGGATTATTAACGGGTACCAACGGATTATAGATGTTATGAAATTCCAACGAAATTTCAACAGAATTCCAACGAATTATTTTGACGGACATAATCCATTGGAAATCCGTTAGAAATTTCCAACGGATTTTCAACGGTTTATGACCGTTACGTATTTCCAACGGAAATTCGAACGTTGATACAACGGATTTCCAACGGGGTTTTGACCGTTGCTTCTACCGAATATTCCTCGGATTCTACAAATTAGAAATAATTATAATTATGATATGTAATAACAAAAATAATTATTNCTTCAAATTTGAAATTTCTGAGGAATTTTGAAATAAACAAAATAATTAAAATTTCCAATAAATTTCTAAACTAAGGATATAAATTTTGCTTCTATATACTACATTAATAAATACTTGTTGTTTATAATAAACATTTATAATTTAT
>OVAO01001757.1:2656-14258 GCA_900406285.1 Biscutella auriculata
TGTCTCTCTGGCTCTTTGATCGCTTGAACCTCGCTGGAGCTATCATCACCATCATCATTGGTCGTTTTCTTCTCCCTTGCACCGCTTGTACTTGTTGTAACTAGCTGCTCATCTGGTTCTTGTTCTTCAATCTCTCCAAATTCTCTGGACCCAATGTCATCACTTTTAGTCTCTGGTTGTGAATCTCGCTGCTCCACCACTAGTTCTTGTTCCTCATGCCTTGTCTGTTCATGAGAATCTCGTTCTTCTTGGATGTCTGGAAGCTCCCTTAAGCTACTGTCCTCACTCCCTGTATTTGAATCAGTTAACTCTGGTTGACCAATTTCTTCGTCTTCTTTAAATTCCAAAATTTTGTTTTGTTGGCCAATCTGGTGAATCTTCTGTAAGTTATCATCCTCTGTTTCTTCTTCATTCAGACCTTTACTAAAACCCTCTTTTTCACCTTCAAAACCTTGGCTCTCTCTTTCTTTATCGCCAATAATTTCTCCAAACTCTTCTTCTCTCTGAATCTCATTCTCAGAACGTCCATCAGATTTTACCCTCTCTACATCATCCTCATCAACTTCTTCTCTATTCTGTATTTTCTCTCTGGTCACAGCTTCACTCACATCATCTTCTTCTTCTTCTTCTTCCTTCTCTGCCTCCTCTTCCTCAATTTTCAACCCAGAAANCCTCTCTGGTCACAGCTTCACTCACATCATCTTCTTCTTCTTCTTCTTCTTCTTCTTCCTTCTCTGCCTCCTCTTCCTCAATTTTCAACCCAGAAATTCCCTTCACTCTTTTGGGCATTGTGATCGTAAGAGTCGAATCATCATCATCAAACCTGGCTTTAATCTTGTCTAAATCGACAACATCTGGAATCAGAAAAACTTTCTTGAATGTCCTTAGTTCCACTTCTTTCCTCCATGCCATCCATCTAATCAAAACCAGTTCTTCCACAGGTTTTCTTCCTCTTATCGTTATCCGATTTCCCTCTTTGTTTATCGCAATTTCAATACCTTCCTTTTTGAATCCTGCCCCAAATTTAGCTCTATCTCATCAGTTTTTCTAAGCCTTTACAACATTTAACCTAAATCAATCAACGCTAACTAACTATCATCCATCGAAAGTTAAGCCCTTGAAGCAACACACACATACAAAAGGAGAACATAATTCAAGAAATTGCATTAGTTTTTGACCTTTAAGATGAATGATGATAATGAACCTAGAGTCGGTTTCTCGAGAGAGCACCAAAGGACCAAATGAGTCTTTGGAGAAGCGAAAATCGACCGAAGAAGATACATCATCTCTTGTTCTCGTGATCTTCAATCCTAATTCGAGCTCCATCACTAACTCCCTTCTTGTTGTAGAGATTATTAGTGGGTTTTAGGGTTTTTGATGCTCCCGATATTACACTAGAGAGTAAAGGGAATGAGAAAAGACTATATATTCGTTACTTCTTGTTCAGGACTTGTAGAAAGTCAAATGGTCAAGACCTTTCCTCTGTTATTGTCTTGGACAACAAGCAACTCCTTAGACCATCCTCAACGCTCGTATGTAAGCATTTAGATTGAATTTCAGAACCAAAAATTTAAATAAAAATTGATAATAAATCAGAGAAACGTATCTGATTTAAGACTTTTTAGATTCTGTATCTGAAACAAAACGCGTGATGTTTTGTCGTTTGATTTCTCATTTTGTCCAGCGAAAGAAAAAAAAAAAAAAAGAGAGCAGAGGCGATGGACGATTTATCGGTGATGGAGAGAAATCTCGCCGGCGACCCACGAGGCAGAGAGGAAACGCAAAGAGGAAGAAGAGGCTCGGGAGAGAGCAGAGGTTGAAGACGCAGAGAGACATGTAGAGTTGTCACAAATCCAATTTCGATTGATTCTCTCTCTGCTCTCGCAGAAACCGTTCTTCAAACCGGCGGAGATCTAGAGGTTCGTAAGCTGTCTCTTCTTTGCTTCTATAGATGGACTTGTGATTATTTCTTTGTGTTAGAACTTAGATGCTACTATAGATTCAATTCTGAAGTCTGAGAACTGGGCATTGGGTAAAATTCATTTTCTCTTCGTTGCATCCTTGTAACAGTTCTGTATTTATTTCTTTATGATCTAATTTATCTTATAGAGCTTTTGATAATGTTACAAGGGTTCTTGCTCCACCTGGACCACCTCCTTCTACTCAAGCTTCTTCCACTACTCCTGTTTGTAAAAGAGACAATAAAGGGTTTGAAGGAAGAACCATTGCAATCATCGTGATCCCTGGAATCATTAATCTCTTCATATCTGTTTGTTTAATCTGTTCTTGGAAGAGAAAGTCGTCAAACTCCAGAATCAAAGGTAACATATTTAAACAATGATCTACATTAAGTTAGAAGGAACCTAGAGTTATATAAGAGCTCTACATTAAGTTTCAATACAATTTGCAGAGTCTGATTCAAATGATGGTCAATCTATGTTGCGGTTTGATCTTGAAATGATTCTAACCGCAATTGATAACTTCTGTCCTGAAATGAAGCTTGGTGAAGGTGGATTTGGATCTGTCTACAAGGTACAAAAAAACTTCTAAAGAATCCTATAGAAAAATTATGTGTCAACGATCTTATATACATGAGAATGGTTTTTCAGGGAGTATTACCAAATGGGCAAGAAGTAGCGGTAAAAAGATTAGCAAAAGGTTCAGGACAAGGAGATAAAGAGTTCAAGAATGAAGTCTTACTCTTGACAAAACTCCTACATAGGAATCTGGTTAAGCTTCTTGGATTCTGTAATGAAAAAGATGAAGAGATTATTGTATACGAATTTGTCTGCAATTCAAGCCTCGACCATTTCTTATTCAGTGAGCCTTTGGGAGAACTCTTCATTCGTGTTACAAGACTTTTAGCAAACAATAACCTTTTCTTTGATAACTACAGACGAAGAAAACGTCGGCTTCTTACTTGGGATGTGACTTATGGGTAGTTGAGAAGGCCAAGTTCTACTATATTGCTGGATTCTTCCTCACGGTATCGCCTGAATCCATTCAGTTGGTATCTGAGCACGCTGCTGCACACAACAAGGTAAAAGAATAAAAGGCCTCCATGAGACCATGTTACAGCAAAATCTTAGTTGCTTGTTATTATTGCTTCTTGTATTAATTAACAACCTGACTTGTTCACTTATCGTTCAGGTGTTCACAATGAACCTTTCAACTCCATTCATCTGTGAATTCTTCAAGGATGTGCAAGAGAAGTTGTTGCCGTAAGCAAGCCTTAATCTTTTTTATCCATTGCGGATTTTATGATTACGTAAATGAACTTAAAAACACTCGCATTGCTCGGACAGGTACATGGACTTTGTTTTTGGTAATGAGACAGAAGCAAGAACCTTCTCCAGGGTTCATGGCTGGGAGGTACCATTTCTCTTGCACGACCAAATTCAGTTAGCCGTTACGTTTTGTCTAATAGAGATAATAAAAAACCTGTGTTCTATATATATATATATATAGACTGAAGATGTTGGAATTGAGATTAGGATTAGGATTTGGAATTGAGATTATGATTTGGAATTGAGATTAGGATTTGGAATTAATTGAGAATGAATATAGTTGTGTTTGAATTGAAATGAGTTTTGATAGTTTTTTGTTTGAATTGGAATGATTTTGATTTTGAGATACTCAAATTGAGATACCACTATTGGAGATGTTTTTAAAAGATAATTTTAATAGGTATCTCAAACCATTAAAATATTAATAAAATACATTTTTGGTAATTAAGATACCCAAATTGAGATACCATCATTGTGGATGCTCTTACTTTTCCATTTCTTTTCATACACATGACCACATTTATGATCTTAACTATAGTTTACATATCCTTCTTTGTTGTGTGTGTTCTAGAAGAATTATAGTCTTATACGAAATAGGTGATTCACCTATAAAATATTTGCTGGTTTCAATATTTGTTTCTCTTTTAAAACACCAAGTGAATAATCACAAAACTCACACAAAAAAGACAGATATCTTTTTAAAAAATGTGTTCTATTCTTAGTAAAACAAGAAGAACCCTACCCTAGAAACCTAAGGAGTGATCTCATTTTCTTTTGGACTGGATCAATTGAATAATGAAAACAATAATAGACATTAGCAAAGTGGATCCTGCAACAAATGGAAAACGACACTTTTTTCTTTTTTTCTTTCTTGGTTTACTATCTTCTTCTTCTTTTTTGATTTCTTCTTTCTCTTCTACTTGATCTCTTATTTCTTCTTCCTCCACGACCTCTTCTTTGATCTTGTCTTCTTCCTCTTCCATCTTTGGCTCTTCCACATCTTCTTCTTCTTCCTCAGGTTGTGTCTCTTCTTTGATTTCTTCTTCTGGTTCTGTTTTTTTCTTGGTTTCCTCTTCCTCTGGCTGTGTTTTTTCTTCTTCCTCCTCCTCTTCCTCGATCTTTAAACCAGAAATCCCCTTAACTTTCTTGGGCATTGTAACCGTTAAAGTCCCATCTTCTTCATTAAACCTTGCTTTGATCTTGTCAAGAATAACGATTTCTGGAATCCGAAACACTTTCTTAAAATCCTTTATTTCTGTCTCCTTTTTCCATTCCACCCATTTTATCAAAACCATCTCTTCTACTTGTTTTCTTCCGCTTATTTTAATTCTATTCCCTTCTTTGTTTATCTCAATATCAATACCCTCCTTCTTATATCCTGCATTTGTTTTTTTTTTAATAATCTCAGTCTCTATGCGGATTAAACTTGTGCCAGAAATAAAAGAAGTTGAAAACTTGGAAAAATGTTTGAAAGCACCTTTGAGATGAAGAATGAGACTGAACACAGAATGATTTTCTCGAGAAAGAGAGAGATGGCCAATTGAATCTCTGGAAACTCGGAAATCTGTAGAGGACGAGACATCGTTTACTGTACGAGTGATCTTTAGACCCAATTCAAGCTCCATAGTTTTTTTTGCTTCTTTTGGGGGTGCGTTTCTTCTTCTTTAGCTACACTGTTTTTAGTTTTTATTAATGTGTCTCTCTCTGATCCACAGTTTTTTCTTCTAATTAGACCATTACATAAGTTTCTTTGAAATGCCCCACAAGAATATATTCTTTACTTCAGTCTTCAGGAAACTCAAAAACTGAGTCCTTAGGTTGTCTTTTTTTATGTTGCTTTCAACGGTCAAATTCTTCTCACTGTCGCGTTGGCGGGAAGTAACCTTACCTTTATTAGGTTAGCTTATCTCAATAAGAAAAAATGAAAAAGGAAAAGAGGTCAAAACTTAACGAAACAAAGAAGTAAGAAATTCCTTGTATTCTTGCTCTTGGCACGCACTCGACCACTTACCAACCACGTTCTCTACAAAGCGCACTTGGGAGGTCCTTCGTCCTCGAGCCCCAAAGCACCGATGGACATCAAATGTCTGGTTTAAAGGTGCAATTCCTCGTCAATGTTGGAGTGAGTATCTTCACAAATTTAAAAGTGATCCAAAACTAGAGTATTAAGAAAAAACCCAACAAAAAAGTGAAAAAGATTTGATTGTTTGAAATTAAATGATAGATTGACTAGTAAAGAAGGATTGCCTAATAAAGAGAGATTGAGAAAGAAACGGAAGAAAAGAGAAAATCATGGAATTAAAAGAATTAAATGCATAAGTTGAAGGAGGAGAATAAAGGAGAGGAATGAGAGAAGAAAACTCTCTGGTTTTTTGGGGGAGAGAAAAAAGTTGTGGAGGGAGAAAAGAAAGATTCCAGAAGCTTATTATTATTCTTTTTTTATTTTGGCTCAGAAAAAGAGAGAAACTAGTTTCTTTTTTGTTGATTCATTCTTATATATAACATATCCGATTACAGTTCATAGTATACCTTTCTTTGTGATTTTCCCTTTTGTTTTTTATTAATCAATTTTGAAGATTTCATACCCCTAAATCTCTAATAGACAGTGAGCAAAATTCTAAACATAGTTTGGCGTCGATTGTGGGGAGCACAGAAATCTTTTAGATTTGAAGAGTTCAAAGGTTGTAAGATATTCGACAATGTCGAATGGTGATGAGCAATATGATTCTCTTAACACTATTAAAATGTTGTTAGAGAGTCTCAAATCAACTGCTGAAAAACAACAAGAGTCTAGTGAGGCTTTGTTAGTGCGTTTCAACCGCCATGAGAAACAAATTTCCTCACAACTCACAACCCTTACGGCGGCACATACCGCGTTGGAGACACGCATGAACATGGTTACGAACCCTCATATAAACGAGAATATTCGCTCTCGTACTCGGTTAGAATTTTTACCGATATCACAAGCAAGACAACTCCCTCAGTTTGGATTAAATCCCGGTCAAACATCAGAACCGAATTCGGGAACGCTCCCATCACCGCCATGTTACACCCCGAACACGGGAGACCAACCCTCTCGGAGAGATCACGCGATTAATCTCCAAGAGAATCAGGATGGTCAGGCAGGGGGAGGACATGCTCCGAACCCAACACCACCGCCCCCCGAATTCATGGGGAATAATCAAATAATTCAAGAGAATCTGGAGTACGAAAACCTGAGAAAGAAGTTAGAAAAAAACTATGCCGAGATTTTGGATTTAAATTCAAAAATTCACAAAGCGATCAGTGCAGCGCCCGAAATTGATAGGGTGATAGAAGAAACAGAGAGAACACCGTTTTCTTGTCGCATCACAAACATGTTACTAAAGAATACCGGGAAATTAAGACTAACAACATATGAGGGTAATTCGGATCCTAGAGCGCATATAACTGTGTTTCGAATTACGGTTGCACGCGCTCACTTTACCGAAGATGAGAAAAACGTTGGCTATTTGTCGACTCTTTACAGAGAACGTATTTGGACCCGCTTTGGATTGGTTCTCCAAAATTGAGGAAAGGTCCATTGATAATTTTACCCAATTATCCACCGCTTTTGTCAAGCATTACTCCATATTTATGGATAAAGGTACATCTGATGCAAGTCTTTGGTTCTTGTCGCAAGGAGCAACAAAACCTTTAAGGTCCTATATTGAACGCTTTAAAGTGATAAAGTCAAAAATCTCAGGAATTAGCGACTCCACCGCTTTAACGGCCTTAAAACACGGATTATGGCATGAGTGTCCTTTTCATTTTGATATGACTATTAATCAACCAGCCACGATCGAAGATGCCCTACATCGATCCTCAAATTGGATAATTGCCGAAGAAGAAAAAGAAGCCTTAGCAAAAAAAAAAAAGTGAGCAGAACTATTGTAGAAAAGTTTAAGAGCTCTAAGAGGTCCGAACAAAAAGATAACAAGGAGTTTTGTGGCTATGGAAGTGGGGCACACACATACCATGTGGATAATAGCCCTCAACCAAGGCAAATGGGCCGTGATGAAAATGTGTATTGTAATATTCACAAGTGCAAAGGCCACACAACTAATGATTGTCATAAATTAGGAGATTTTCTTGTCGTAAAATATTTAGCGGGAGAAATCCAAGGAGTGGATGTCGATTCTGAATACCCGAAACGAGAAGATGAACAAGATATTCATGTTGGAAAGAGACCCAAACATCATTTCCAAAAATCCTAGAACTCGAATGATGGCTTTGCTATTTTTTACTTCTTTTGGATTTTTAATATATTCTCTTCACATTCTAGTTGTTTATTTTTAATCTCGTTTGTTTTTAATAAAAAAAAGTGTCTTATAGGTAATGGAATAATCTTTCTTAGATTGGAAGAAGAATATAGAAAGTCAAAAGTACTGTTAAGCCAAGGTCACCTTGAGTTAAAAAAAAAAAAAATTCTGAAGATATCAATATATCCAGATTCTGAGACCATCTCGGGTAAAAAATCTGAAGACATCAATACGTCCAGATTCTGAGACCATATCGGGTAAAAAAAAATCTAAAGACATCAATATTTCCAGATTCTGAGACCATCCATCTCGGATAAAACAAAAAAAAATCTGAAGACATCAATATGTCCATATTCCGAGACCATCTCGGTAAAAAAAAATCTGAAGACATCAATATGTCCAGATTCCGATACCATCTCGGGTAAAAAGAAAAAAAATCTGAAGACATCAATATGTCTAGATTCCGAGACCATCGCGGGTAAAAAAAAAAAATCTGAAGACATCAATATGTCCAGATTCCGAGACCATCTCGGGTAAAAAGAAAGAATTAAAATTTGAAGGTATCGATATGTCAGGATCCATCTCCAACAAAAGGATGCATAAAATAATAAGGACAAACATCAGACCTAGAATCGATCAAACCAAAAACATCTCGAGTCGGCGACATGTACGCACACATCTATGAAGAATCAATAAGTTCATTTGAGTTAATGGAAAACATTAACTTAAAAGGAACTTGGGGGGTAACTGTTGGAGTGAATATCTTCACAAATTTAAAAGTGATCCAAGACTAGAGTATTAAGAAAAAGCCCAACAAAAATGTGAAAAAGATTTGATCATTTGAAATTAAATGATAGATTGACTAGTAAAGAAGGATTGACTAATAAAGAGAGATTGAGAAAGAAAACAGAAGAAAGGAGAAAATCATGGAATTAAAAGAATTAAATGTAGAAGAAGAATGAGGTGAATAAAGGAGACGAGAAGGAGGTGTATCCTTGGATATATTGGTATATATGGAAGGCCCGGAACAAGAGAGTATTTGGGAACAAAAACCCTTATGCACCGCAAATAGTGGATTTGACCGTTACGCAAGCACATGCCTGGAAAGAAGACCAAGAGGAAAAGGATACCATCGTTGAGGAGGGGAACACATCGGTTCTGAACGGATATAGTTGTTATTTGGATGGGTCATGGACCGATCGGGCACTGATGTTGGGCTTCGGTTGGGAGTCCTATTCGATGGGGGGCGAGAACCGGACACTATGAACTAGAAGTGTAGTGAGAAGATTGTCCCCATTGCATACAGAGTTGGAAGCTCTTATCTGGGCAATGAAGAATATGATTCTTCAGAATAGGGTGGAGGTGACTTTCTTCACAGATTCAATGGAGGTGCTTGACTGGATAAACAACCCGGGGAATTGGCCTACGTTCTCGAACACGTATGAGGAGTTCAGAGATCTTCAATCGAAGTTCCGGACAACGAGTTTCCAACATGTATCTCGATCCAAGAATCTGGTGGCGGACAAGCTAGCTAGGAGTGCCCGTTTGCGACCAGCGTTGATGGAATTTGTCGGCATCAACTTCCCTCCTTGGCTTCTTGATATATAATTTGATCTCTATAGTTGTTGACAAATAAAAAAACTCTCTGGTTTTTGGGGGGAGAGAAAAAGAGTTGTCGAGGGAGAAAAGAAAGATTCCAGAAGCTTATTATTATTCTTTTTTATTTTGGCTTAGAGAAAAAGAGAAACTAGTTTCTTTTTTGTTGATTCATTCTTATATATAACAAATCTGATTACAGTTCATAGTATACATTTCTTTGTGATTTTTCCTTTTGTTCTTTATTAATCAATTTTGAAGATTTCATACCCCTAAATCTCTAATAGATAGTGAGCAAAAATTAAACTGAATTTTATACTCACAGTCAAGCTTTCCTGTTTTGGGTGGTCTAGCTTAATCGCCTTCCTCTCCGTTCGAGATTGGCTAGGTGGGGACTAGAAATCCCTAAAAGTTGTTGCATCTGCAATCTGCTAGAAGAGACAAGAGAACATTTATTTCTCAAATGCAACCTTAGTGAGGAGCTTTGGCTTAAGGTGACCAGGAGACTGGAATCAAGGCATTTCTGCTTCCACTCTTGGACGGCCTTATCAGAATGAATGGGCTCTAGAAATGGCTCCTCCTCAACGTTCTTGCATAAGATTGTAGTCTAAACTTTGATCTTTGAAATATGGATGGAGCGTAATACAAGGTTACATACCGATGTCTTATCCTCTGCGGACGTGATCAATAGACGAATGGATCGAACAATCAAAGATATAATCCTCAAGAAAAGCAAGAGAGCAAGATGCAGCGAGCTTATGCAAGCTTGGCTCCTGAATGATTAACGCTTTCATTCCTCTCCTGCTCTGATTCTTATCTATCTGTTTTTTTTAGGCAAGCCTTGTCTTTTATATTTTTTTTAGCATGGCTTCTTTATCAGATTTCCCTCTTTTATATCTTGTTGCAAAACTCTCATTTTAATGATACTAGGGATATGATTCCGTGCTACGCGCAGGTTTGTGTAGAATAATTTTGTTGTAAAGTTTTTTAAATAATTTTGATGATTACTATATTTAATAACCAATATGATATTTTGATTTAATATAAATTTAATAGTAGAGATCAAATTAAGGTTTCCATGTGAAGTTGAAATATATATGGTTAAATAGGTCCGAAGATTTTTTACGAAAATGTAAATGAAAAGTTATGATTTGTTAAAAGTTTGCCAAATAATATATATATATATATATGGTAAGAATAACAAATGAGGGGAATATTAGCTTTTAACATATATAATATTTTATTCTGAAACAAAACTCAAATATATAAATGTAGATGGTTGTAAACCTAATATTATCTTAAATATATGAATGACTCCAAACAGAACCTCAACAACAACCACGAGGAAAAAAAGGGAAAAGAGTAATATGTTTTGTAATTTTGAAATAAACACCTAATAAATGGTGTTCATTTTTTCTTGAATGTTTTGGTCGATAATACTTCATTAGCTATAAAAATTATTGTTGATGGTGTTGAATGCAGCTCAAGGTTGATGGTCGGTTGCAAGATTATCTCCAACTCCTTGGATGTATGCAACCTTGTTAGCTCTAGCAGGCGTAGGTATACGTCATTATCATACCGATCTAACGATCTCAACAACCTAGGCATACCAGATGAAAAATGTGACTGAGATACGGAGTAATGAGGTCAAAAAGGATATAAATGGATCATCCTCACTTACATATGGGAGGAAATAGAGAAACCACACCAAGGGGAATGAAGATAACACTGATTACTAAAAATGTAAAAATCACCTGAAGAAAAAAGATAGGAAAGAGATTATTTGATTGCGTTGTTCAAATTTAAAATTTTCAAACTTCCACCGTAGCCAAGATTCCACTGGAGACGGAAGAATCTGCAGATCCCACAGCGAAAGCGCTAGAGGCTATCGTCATTTAGAAGAAGGGAGAGATTCTGCACGGAGGAAGGAAACAATAAATGGGACAAAAGAAAATATAGAGAATGAGGAGACGGGAAGAATGGTTGTCAATGGTGGCGGATGAAGACCAAACCAATTTCGTCAATCTAGAAACGCAAAGAGAAATCCCCAAATTGAAGGAGAGGAATTGTGATTATATAGAGAGAAAGAGAAGAAGAAGTTGAAGAGAGCATCACAACTATCTCACTTTCTATGGATTTGCCGATGCAATGAGGGTTCTCTAAATGGTGAAGTATAAAAGACAAATCAAAACTGTAGAAATTAAGAGAACTCAAAAATAGTTTTATAAGAAAAGTTCAGGATCCGTGAATAAGAGAAGCTGAGAGATCTTAATTCATGTTTTCTTTTTAAATTAAAATGAATTGTTAAAAGCATGACACGTGTCATCCTAAGATAATCTAAAATTTGCTGATGTATCATGGCTCTGAAACCCCAAACTATCCCTTTCTATTAGTATAGATTTCGAAAAAAAAAAAAAAAATTAGGAAGCTAGAGGGGGG
>OVAO01001758.1:0-14258 GCA_900406285.1 Biscutella auriculata
TATATATATATAAATTATTTACCTAATCATTAAAAGAAAGAGTCCACTATGACTTATTTGTAGTAGATTTATTCTGTTTTAATATAATAGATTTGATAACTTCTTATTAAGTTTAGTTAATAAAAAATATATTTGATTATTTACTTATTTAAAAATAATTAATGAAAACATAGAATTCATCTTATAAATTAATCTTTTTAAAAAGAACATACATATTTTTTATATTAGTTATTGTTTATTATTGAAATAAACTTATAACTTAATTTTTGTCAACTACTTATAATTCATTTTTAAAACACATCAAAATAAAATTAAAACCAGAAAATATTTCTTAAAAATAAAAATATAAAAACATAAAATAATTAGGTATTAACAACACAATTATATATTAAAATACATAAAAAATTAAAAACTAAAATATGATAAAAATTAAAATCTACAATAAAATATATTAAAAATCTAAATCTAAACTAACAAACGTTCAAGTTTTATAGAAACTAAAATCTAAGAAAAATTAAAAATTAGAAATTCAAAATCTATAATCTAAAATCAAAATCTAAAATCCAAAAGATACTATTGAAAAATAGATTTGATATTGACGAATTAATTACCCGGGAGGCCGAGTTTTATAAATATGGGCCTTGAAGCCCATATCTTCAAGGATTAAACTTAACCAGAACCTCAAGGCCTCAATTTCACCTACCATTTAACTTCATCGTCCTCTCCTTTGCACTTTTATAGCTTAAGGTTCGATCGAAACTTGAAAATTCGCACGTCTCCGCTGCTCGCCGTCGTCATCGGAATATTCCATTTTGACTGTCGTAAAATAATCTTATCGAGTCGAATGTATGTAACTATTTGAGCTGAATTTCTTTTGTATACTAACGATTTGTTTTTCTTCTTCTTCTGTATTTGTTTTATTACGAGTCAAAGAAGTATTGAACTGCCGTTTTCTATGAAGTCCTCAATTTACTCATCGCGTGGTGTTTTCTTCGTTTGTTGTATTTTTTCAGCGGGGGTTTAACTAGAATTCTGTGGATTAATGGGGAAAAAGGAGAGCGAGATATCTGCAATGGAGATGGACGATCCGAAATCCAACAGTTCTGACCAGATCCTTCCGAAGTTCTCGATCAATGGTTAGTTTTTTTCTTTAGCGAATGCAAGTTTACCCAATTGCTCCTTTAGGGATTTTTGAGGTTAATCAATTTATATCAATAGATATGATGACTGTATAGGGTAACTATCTGCATGTTTGGGAATTTTTCTTGCGGAAATCACGATTTTGGCAATTGTTTGCTTCCTTGAATCGTGATTTTATGAGGACATCAACTGGTAGTTTTTCTAATGAATCTGTGCAACACTGCATTTGGCTTTTCAGTTCTTCAGCTGATGAAATCTTCACAGGCGCAACATGGTCTACGTCATGGTGACTATGCTCGCTATCGGTATTAATATGAAACCCTAAACACATTTTCTCACATGGTCTTTCCTTAAAAATTAGGTAAATCTTCTATAATAATGTGTTACTTTGTTGTGTAGGAGGTATTGCTCAGCACGGTTGAGGAGGTTATACAAGTCCTTGAAATTTACTCATGGCCGCGGTAAATACACTAAACGAGCCATACTTGAATCAACTGTCACCGATGTTAGGTATCGATCTTGCTTTTAGCTGAACACAAAAGAAAGAATGTGAAGGCTTAGTTGAGAGATTTTGTTCTGCTCACATGCCCATAATTGGGTTAATGTTATGTCTTTATTTGAAATCAGGTTTCTTCACGTGGTTTTCTATATGGCGGAAAGAGCATGGAGCCATGCAATGGAAAAAAGACAGCTACCAGATGGGCCTAATGCCCGGCAGCGGATATATTTGATTGGTAGGCTGAGGAAGGCAGTTAAGTGGGGCTCGCTTTTCTCAAGTTTATGCTCTATTAAGACAGATTCCAGGACATCTCTGGAGGCTGAGGTATTGTTGCAACTTGCAGTATTCATAATTATACATATTACTTATATGCTGCCTCGAGAGGAAGAAGAGAATAGGCTTTTAGCTTAGTTGTTTCGTAAAAACTGTGTGTCCTCCTATATATAAGTATGGT
Source organism: Biscutella auriculata (assembly GCA_900406285.1). NCBI lineage: Eukaryota > Viridiplantae > Streptophyta > Magnoliopsida > Brassicales > Brassicaceae > Biscutella > Biscutella auriculata. The sequence goes on from OVAO01001758.1 coordinate 2,094, forward strand.
ATGAGTCTGTATGCTTTGTCTTACTGTTTTATAGGCATATGCATCCTATATGAAAGGTACTCTGTTGTTTGAGCAAGATCAAAATTGGGAAACTGCGTTGGCATGTTTCAAAAGCGCCAGGTTTGTCTTTCTTCAGTATCATCATTCTCCAATATGTTTGGATCTGTTTCTGAAAATTATCTTCCATTGCAGAGCTGTTTATGAGGAACTCGGGAAATATGGTGATCTAGAGAACCAAGTTCTTTGTCGGGAACGGGTTGCGGAGCTTGAGCCTAGTATCCGATACTGCCTACACAAAATTGGTAAATCAAACTTGCAGACATCTGAACTTCTTCAGATTGGTGAGATGGAAGGTCCTGCATTGGATCTTTTCAAAGCTAAGATAGAGGTACGTATAGATATTCACAACTAAAATTGTGATTTTCTCACAACGCCACCACCAAAGCGAGTAACTATATAGATTTTATTTTTTTATAACCCACATAATTGCTGCATCTTTAATCTGTTAGTTTTTCTAGCCGATGTTAGGAACTTAGGCTAGGGTCTCGCTTTTGACCTTTGACCACCTCACATGAATACGTAATCGATTCACATGTATATGATCTTGGCTACTCTTGAATGTGGTTTAGTGGTGAACTATTTCTCAGGACCTTCTGACATTTTGGTCTATAAATATGATGTATATTGCTCACTGTGACGTAGGCTGCTATGGAAGAGGCCAGATCTCAACAAGCTGCATCTCTTACAGAATTTAATTGGCTTGGTTACAGATTTCCAGTTTCCAACCCAAAATCCCGGGTTTCTATTTTAAAAGGTCCGACTATTTTTTTTCTTGTCCCTCTTTGTGAATTACTTTATTATGCTGAAAAGTTATGTCTGATTAGATATGGGAAAAGTTTGGTTTACCTCTACAATGGAGTTACTGCTATGCAGCATATTAATCTTACCTGCCTTTATAGAACGTTGAGCACTTCTCTGAGGCTCTTATTCTTTGTTCCTTATTCAGCCCAGGAACTTGAGAAGGAGCTACAAGGTCCAGTAGCAGAATCTCTCCCTGCGGAGAAAAAGCTAAACATATTTGACAAATTATTCAGTGCATATCATGATGCCAGAACCACCATACGCAGTGACTTAGTGAGTGAATTTACAAGATATCTTCTGATTATTGATTGGGTCCACCGTTAAGGCTCAACGAGTTAAAATATTTTTGAAAGTGCAAACAAGTTTGCTCGTTCCCATAAGAAGAGCATCTGTTGTATGGTGCACTACTGTTTCTTTGATTGATTTTACTAAGGAGCATACTATTTTATAGGTAAGTGCAGGAAATGCGGAATCTGTCAAAGATGACTTAAATGGTCTGGACAAAGCTGTTGGAGCTGTCCTAGGACAAAGGACCATTGAACGGAACCAGTTGTTGGTTAAAATAGCAAAGAGTAAACTGAACAGGAAACGTGATGATAAAAGTGAAAAGGTTACTAGGCCTGATGAGCTTGTTCGATTGTATGACCTTCTATTACAGGTAATGTTAACAAGTTTTTTTATGCAGAAGCGGATTTTTGTTTTTTAAGCCAACGAGGAGACATCACCAGTGTTTCTTATTCTCAGAATGTCGCTGATCTTTCTGACCTCATTAGCTCTGGAAGAGACAGAAAACCTGAAGAGGTTGCCTTTGAAGAAGAGTGTCAGCGCAAAAGCTTGGCCTTCCGTGCTGAAAGGTTCAATTCCTTCACATTATTTGGATGTATTTTACGTCGATTGCTATTGAGTATTGAGTGTGGTTTTCCTTTACACTTCACATAATTTTTGCAGATTTGATTAGAGTAAGATCTTTTGTTCGTTAGCTTCTGTCTAGAGATAGTTCTATCCATTTGAGAAAATGTAGTGAGAAGATTTGTTATGTATTTATATACTAGTACGTTTAATTTTCTATCGTTGGTTGAATCAGCTAATGACGTCTTCTGAAGTCTCTTTCAGGTGCTTCTACTTGGCAAAGTCATATAGTCTAGCAGGAAAGCGGGTTGAAGCATATGCCTTGTATTGTCGTGCTCGATCTCTTGCAGAAGATGCCCTGGGAAATTTTCAAAGCATAGCAAAGAAAGATGAGGTATCAAACTCTTCGTTAATTAGTCACCTCATACAGGGATTCCATAGTCATTGAATAGTAGTGAAATTATGCTGCCTCATATATTTAGTCGTGCACCACATGCCTATGTTCCTATAAACCATCAACCTAATTGTTTCTATCGGCACGACTCAAGAAATGAAATTTGACCAAAATTTAATAATAATTCTCAGGTAACAATCCAGGAACTGAAGACATTGAGCAAAGAATGCAGAGCTAACAGTTGCATAGAGCATGCAATCGGAATTATGGAGGAAGAGAAGGCTCCAGAGAATCTGTCAAAGAAAATGTCAACTATATCACTAAACGATACAACCAACAAGGTACAATCTAATTATCTCGCCTTATTGATTAGTGGCTGGCTAATGCTAAAAATATTCTCATCTCACCTACTTCCTTTGTCGTTTCCTCACCTAATTTTTATGCGTAGTTTGATTCTTCTGACATCTAAATACTCTAACATCCTTAAGTAACCAAGTAATTTCTGATCATATGTTGTGTTTGGCACATGCTCACGGATTTAGAGGTATTAAGTAGTCTTGCAACATCTCATAATCAAGTTGTTATATGTGTTTAAAGCAGGTGGAGAAATACATGTTAGACAAACTCGATGTGTATGAATCTGCAGTTGGCGATGCAAACACAAGAACGGCCCCAAAGATTGAAAGGTTTCCACCAGTATTCCAAAGCATACCGCGAAATCCAATCGTTATAGACCTTGCCTACACTTGCATCGACTTCCCTGTTATTGAAAACAGAATGAAGAAAGATCGGAGAGGCTTCATCAGCCGTCTCTGGGGATGAAAATTTCATTCTCTTTCTCTCACCCTTTATCATACCTCTCAAACTTCGTAGCTTCTGAAACAAAAATTGCATTACTGGTTCTTTTTATCAGAGATTACAATTTAGACTAATGTGTTATTACACTTTGCACTTCTTCCTCTTTAGTGACATTTTATTGTTATTAATATCACATTCATCGACCATTGTAAGATTGGACAAACAACGTTTAGCTGATTAAAGATATCACATTCTTACAATGACTCCATGAATAAGGATGTTAAGTTTGTTAACTACAGTTTCTGCAAATACCAAATCTTACAATTTCTTGTTAACGAAAACAACTTATATTGGATTTCGAAATGAGTAGGATGTATAATGTTTGATCCTTCGATAATTAGTAGATGGATATTCGTAAAGCATTCCGTAATAAGTTTTAGTTTCTCACACGTTTAGGAAGTTCTCGGAATTTTCAATTTTATAAAAGTCAACTACTACTTTGGATTTCCTCTTTAATTTATTTGAACTAATTATACTCTCTCTCTAAAATTCTCAATTAACTTGATTAGGCGAATCTATGTCATGCCTAATTAATATTCATCTCTACCAATTAGCTGAAATCTCTTACATTTGATCGTATTTTCATAAAGTGTAGTCTCTGTTTTTATTTTACGGATATTTTCCTAATATTATTGAATAATAATAAAATGATGATGATTATTCTAATTATTCCCTCTAATTATTCCCTAAGCTTAAATAATANTGTGTAGTCTCTGTTTTTATTTTACGGAATTTTCCTAATATTATTGAATAATAAAAAATGATGATGATTATTCTAATTATTCCCTCTAATTATTCCCTAAGCTTAAATAATATTTGAGTTAATTTAATAATATTTTTTAAAAAGACAGCCATGGAAGGTTTCAAGGTTTTGGACACGATCACTCAGAGAGTATTTTTGTTTTTTTTCTCTCCATCGCACGATCTTCACCTTCCACCTTATTTTCCGCCCATTTTCCCACTCTTCAATCAACCCTAATCCCCAAATTAAGCTTTTGATTTTCCAACATAGACTAATCTTTTTCCTTTTTTTCTTTTTCTCGGCAAAAAAACACAAACACCATAGTTAGCTCTGCCCGCGTTTTCGGTAACCGGAATTTCACATTTCTCCAAGTGTGGAGGAACACGACGAACACGGCGGAGAAGGAGGAGGATCGTTCTTGGTCTCTTGCTTTTCCCCGATTAAAAATATGCATTTCTCTAAGCTCGATGATTCTCCTATGTTTCGGCAACAGGTTGTTTTAATTGCTCAATCTTTTTGAATTCTTCAAAAGCTGTTTTGTTTTGATTGTTTCTGTTTTCTAGGTTCTTCATTGATCTCATTGCCCGAGAGAGATATGTTCTGTATAAATCACTCTCTGTCATTGTATGATCTAAAGAAGAAACTAATTTGGTTTTGTTGAACAATGTCATGTAATTTCAGATACATTGTAACGAATCAGGAGCTTGTTAACATTTCATCAATTCCAATACAGTAAACAATGTATTAGATAGATATTTAAGGCAAAATCCATTGTTGTGTTGTTGATTGATTTGTGAGGCTATTTATGTAGAATCAAGATTGAAATCTTGTTCATAATCTACGAGTTGACTTTGAATTAATATTCTTCAGTCTGATCTATATACACTTCACTTTAGGTTGGTCTTTTTCTTAGGCTTGACCTGTAATGGTAGAAAAAGTTCTTCGATTATGTGTTGAATTTGCTCCAAAGTATAAGTGATAAAAGTTCTGACTGCACACTTTTTGTTTGTGCAACAGATACAATGTATGGAAGAGAGTGCGGAGTTGCTGCGAATGCGTTGCTTAAAATTCTATAAAGGATGCAGGAAATACACGTAAGCTCTTACACTATATTCAGTTGTGTAAGAAATATTCTATATTGTGATTTTTCTTCGGGTTATTAGAGAGGAGCTCGGAGAAGGATATGATGCAGATATTGGCTTTGTAAATGCACTTGAATCTTTCGGAGGAGGCCATAATGATCCCATCTGTGTCGCTTTTGGAGGTACCTCCCTTGTTTCTTTATTCTTCATCCTTTTGTTCTTTCATGGACGTTAATCTGAAGGAAAGATGTTATGCTCAGGTCCTGTAATGACGAAATTCACAATTGCTCTACGAGAAATCGGAACTTACAAGGAAGTTCTTCGTTCTCAGGTACTTAAATCTAATGCCTATGTAGAAGGGATAACCAGTAAATATCTCTATTCTTGGTTGAACTAATTTCCTTGAGTTTATTTTTCTATATTGTGCCGATTCGGGTTTCTATTGTTAAAATCATCAGATGTAGTATGCTTCTTTTTGGGATGTTATGCTTGTTATTCTGGTTTCGTACAAAAATGTTTATTCTATATGTCCGTTCATGTAGTCTCGGTATGCTGATATAACTAGCGTATGATGTCTTGTCAACACTTTCCAGGTAGAACACACGCTTAATGACCGGTTGCATCAATTTGTGAATGTTGATGTCCAAGAAGTTAAGGTATAGTCATATAGCAATACATACTACGCGAAATATTATGGCAAATTTTCTCAGATAGTCCTTTCAAGTTCTTGCATTATATGTTTACACTCTGAATTGCTCCCACTTATATATCCATCTGTAATTTCTGTCAAGCAGGAAGCTCGTAAACGTTTTGACAAAGCTTCCATTATATACGATCAGGTGCGTTTGAATGACTTCAGAATATGTCAATTGATGGTTTTACCTGCTTGGTACCGTAAACATTCTTCCTGTTTGAAAAACTACAGTTTAATTTACGTGAACCTGAATGAAACAGGCTCGAGAGAAATATCTTTCCTTAAGGAAGAGTACGCGATTGGATGTGGCTGCCACAATTGAGGAGGTATATAAAATCTTATTATCTTCTGAAGTCTCGAGTAACTGATCACAGATAAGCTTCACTTATTTTCTGGAAAAAAAGTAATTTGGTAGACACATTCCAGGACCTACATAGTGCAAGAACCGCATTTGAGCAAGCCCGGTTTCATCTGGTAACCATTTTGTATTCAGATGCTATGAAAGTTTCCAAAGTGCTCTTATATAACTGTACATAATGCTTGCTTAAATCGTTCTGACCAGGTTAGTGCACTCTCTAGTGCGGAAGCTAAAAAGAGATTTGAGTTTTTGGAAGCAGTCAGCGTGACAATGGATGCCCATCTCCGTTTCTTCAAACAGGCAAGCCTTTTTCAAAAAATAACTTTTAGAATCTTGATTTTACAAGGAAACGTGTCATACAATGGTTTATTTTACTGTTTCCTGACATGAATAGGGATTCACTTTCTCATTATTGATTCCCTATTTCAGGGCTATGAGTTACTTCATCAAATGGAGCCTTTTATTAACCAGGTCTGTTTATAGAAGACTCTTGCAGCATGGTTATTTTGTCTATTTAGTTTCTGAATTTCTCTGTTGCAAACTCTTGTGTTTAATAAAAATTTCGTGTCAGGTTTTGGCTTATGCACGCCAGTCGAGAGAATGTGCAAACTATGAGATGGCGTCACTAAATGAAAGGATGCAGGAATACCAAAGGCAGGTTGATCGAGAAACCAGAAGCTCAAATGGTTCTCCTACAGGGGATGGCATGAGGCATAATTCAAGAAACTCTCAGAAAGTAATTGAGGCTGTCATGCAATCTGCTTCAAAAGGAAAGGTAAGGAAACTCTTTTGTACTCATCAAAATGCTATCACTGTTTTGTTTTATATTTAGTTATCTGTTGTTTTACTTTACTTCAGGTTCAGACTATAAGACAAGGCTATCTTTCCAAGCGTTCCTCAAACTTGAGAGGTGACTGGAAAAGAAGATTCTTTATCCTTGATAGCCGTGGAATGCTGTACTACTACCGCAAGCCATGGAATTGGTCTTCAGTAAGTCACAACCTCAATATTATGTTATTGATCCTTTCTTGAGAAATCACATAGAGATAATGTTTGTGATGTTACCTTATATCTTTACTCATCCTTCAAAGCTCCATGTATCAGGGTAATGGAAGTCGGTCTATTGTCCATAGGAATATGACTTCAGAAAACAGCCCGGGGTTGCTAAGCCGGTGGCTGTCTTCTCATTATCACGGTGGTGTGCACGACGAAAAACCGGTTGCACGTCACACTGTGAATCTGCTGACCTCAACTATCAAAGTTGACGCAGATCAGACGGATCTCAGATTCTGCTTTCGAATTATTTCACCGACAAAAGTTTATACGTTGCAGGTATATTAGCGAGAATAGGACTTTAAAGTAAAAGAATCTTCATTTCCATTACCTATGGAAACTACCGGGCCATTTTTTCAAGGTGTTCTCTTCCATCGACCCTGATGGACCGGAATTGTTATTGATGNGGTGTTCTCTTCCATCGACCCTGATGGACCGGAATTGTTATTGATGTAGGCAGAGAATGCGCAGGATCAGATGGACTGGATTGAGAAAATAACTGGAGTAATTGCTTCATTACTGAGTTTCCAGACACCTGAAAGAGCAATCATGGTAGGATTTTATATGGTATTACTGCTATTTTTTTCTCGTGTGATCCATCTTCGGCTTTGACTGATATATCTTTTACCTGCAACTTCATCAGCGTCTTTCTACTGTGGATGGAGGTGATACTTTCTCTGCAAGTGATTCCGGTTCTGTAGCAGATCCATATGATATCGAACAGGCAAACAGTGGAGAATCTACACTGGACAATCCCATGACAGGAGGAAACCGTTCAAGGTTTTCAGGGTGCTTACAGCAACATGATATGGTAAAGACTGAAAAGCCAATTGATGTCTTGACAAGAGTGTTGGGTAATGAGAAATGTGCAGACTGTGGTGCTCCTGAACCTGATTGGGCCTCTTTAAACCTCGGTGTCCTCATATGTATTGAGTGTTCTGGTATTCATCGTAACCTTGGTGTTCACATTTCAAAGGTAAGCCATCAAAAACGAACATTTTCAACTTACTCTTTTCACATAGGGGAGAGCGAGAAGTGACATTTTCCCATTTAAGTGACTAAATTTGATATAAAGTATTCAAACTTCGTGCAGGTCAGATCGCTCACTCTTGATGTTAAAGTATGGGAACCATCAGTCTTGACGTTATTCCAGTCGTTAGGTAACATATATGTAAACTCAGTGTGGGAGGAGTTGTTGAGCTCGGAGAGTAGATCTTCAAGTGCTAGTAGATCTTCGGGGTAAGTGACTAAGTAGTATACCTCATTGGTTGTATTTGTGAGAAGAGGAAACTGCTTCTTACGTGTATTTACAGTCAAAAGTTTTATATTTATTAGCACTCCCAAGTCGGATAGACCCAGAAAGTTTCTTGCAAGGAAGCCTGGTTTCAATGATCCCATTCCTGTGAAAGAGTTGTTCATCCATGCAAAGGTATATATGTCAGTCAGTGAGTTAATAAACAAAGCGTTCGAAGATCTCATGTCTATCCATTGCTAATATAATGACTAACTACAGTACTCAGAGAGGATTTTTGTTCGCAAAGCAATAGACAGTCAGCAGTTCCAGGCAGTTTTCCAAGAGATATGGGAGAATGTCCGTGCCAATGACAAGAAATCAGTTTACAGACACATTGTCTGCTCTGAAGCAGATGTGAATACTCTACGTGGACAAACAACGTACACAGTATCGTTGCCCCTAGCAAAGATGATGCAAATGGAGGCAAAGGAGGAAACCCTTGAAGCCAAATTCAAGAGCATTGAAGAGGAGTCACAAGATAATCCAGAGGGATGTTCTAACTCGAGAGGGGACAGTGGAAGTATCGTCAAGGAAGAAACTTCAAATGACTGCTCTTTGCTCCACCTAGCTTGTCTTTCTGCGGATATCGGTATGGTGGAACTATTGCTTCAATATGGCGCAAAAGTAAATGCAACAGATTCAAAAGGTCGGACTCCACTTCATCATTGTATCATTAGCAGGAGATACGCAATCGCAAGGTTGCTACTTATGAGGTAAACTCCACATACATAATTCATCTTGTGATTTCTGATTACTAGAATCATCAAACCATGGAAGTTGGAATTGGATAGTTATTATATGTCTGATACAATGATTCAAACACAGGGGAGGAGATCCAAATGCTGTGGATAAAGACAGTAACACACCAGTCAAGTATGTTACGGAGACAGACCTCAACGACAATGAACTGATTGCTTTATTAACAGACTCCAAAAGATGATATAAATCGAATTGACCGAAAGCAAAAAATCGTATAGATCTAGAGGAGTGTTGCTCTGGTAAACTCTTTTTTCGCCTTTTACTTGTTCATGAAGAGCGTAGGAAATACAATACATGTAGAGATTTACTTTGTTGCTTGTTAGGTTGATATATACTTGTTTATACTCTTGGTGTACATATGGTCTTTTTTTTATGAGTGTTGTATGTTCTGTAAGATGAAAAAACCTCTGTTTTTGTTTCACTATGAGGATGTATTTTTGTTGTGTGTAATGGAAAACAGAAATACCATTGTGTTCTACAATATGTCAAATAAATCTTTCAGCCATTTTTTCATTCGTTCTTCTATACATTAACAGAATGTTAGTTGATCGCGGATAGACCCAATAATCTTATTCTTTTGTCATAAAATGTTCAGGCACAAATCTATTTGGACGCGGAACAATCATAATTGGATTAGATCAAATTTGTCCACACATAAAATATCTTATTAGAAATGTCTATTTGAATGCGAACATGTATATTTGGACACGAAACATTTAGTTGATAACCTTAGAACAATAAATTTTGTTATCCAATGGTTTAGGAAATTTGTAGATTTGTTTTGCATTTCCATGTGATTTCTACGGAATTGTTATGTTTTTTATTTATTGTTGAATTAAATGATATTACATAGTTGTGAAGAACTTTAATTTGGTGTAATTGTTGTTGTTGACTTGGTCTGAATAAGTCATATGGAGAGGTTATGGGGAGAGATATGATGAAGATACCCACTAAAGTTGAATGTTCAAATGGTGCATGAATCTTTACCCTCTTAGATTTTAGTGTATGAAAAATGCTTACTTTGACTAAATATCTTTCTTGTTTTGTTTTGGTATAAGGCAAAAAAAAAAAAAAATTATAGAAAAATTAATTTATAGTTCAAACTCAAGTTGAAGTTTCTAGTGACTAGTTCTAATAAATGGCATAAGCCGACAACAATGAAGCACTGTCGGTGGGGGAGAGTCTTGTATTTAAGATTGTTACAGATAATTATTCAAATTATTTTTTTTGTCCTATTTTCTTCATAATTTGACCCGATCAACTGAATATTTTTTTATTTTTTATCAATCTATTATTAATTAGAACAACCTAAACACGAGAACAAGATGCTCGACACGTCACACGTGTGAAACTGATAAACTCCGGTTAATTAAAAGGAATATTAATTTTTAAATTTGATTATAGTCATAAACCCGCAACATTATTTTAATCTACATAATAGTTTTGATTAGTTGTTTGAAAATGTATAGATATTGGGGGATAAAGATTGGTCCAAAATGTCCAGCACAAACGTTTCTTATTCGGTCTTGACACTTGATGCATACTTTACTATTTAATTAAAAATAATATTTGATTAATACATATAAGATTATATTATCTCTAATTGACTTGTTTTGTGGAGGTTATCTTCTATAGTGCGAGCTATGCGATTATCTTAATATTAAATAAATAATATGTAATACAATAAGATCCAATGATTTTGGACAAATCGACGTTCATGGGCGGCAATTTTGTGTGCGTGTATATTNATCTCTAATTGACTTGTTTTGTGGAGGTTATCTTCTATAGTGCGAGCTATGCGATTATGTTAATATTAAATAAATAATATGTAATACAATAAGATCCAATGATTTTGGACAAATCGACGTTCATGGGCGGCAATTTTGTGTGCGTGTATATCTATGGGTTATGTTTGTTTTTATTTGAAACTTTATTTGATCTGAGTTTTCTTGTTATCATATTTGTAGAGTTTCAAATTTGAAATTTTATTGGATTCGTTTAGTTTCTTTTGGTTGATCTTTAAATTTAAAAGTGAAATGATAATAAGAATTTGTTGATTCAGTTGTCTATATTTGAAGAAATAACGAAATATTCATGTTTTCACTATCTCTCTAATAAAATTGATTTTGTGTTACAAGAATTGAGAGGAGAAACAGAGTAATATAAAGGAGTGAGGAAGAGGTTAGTCGTTACTCAACCGTTAAAGACTTTCTCAACTTCGAGTTGGACTTCCGCAAAAGAATCGGTCTTGGGCTGAATCTTATTGGACTGAAGTGAGACCCATCGAGAAAGAGAGAGCAGTTGAGCAAAACAACTCACAGCTCCTAGGCGGCGATTTCATAGACCTTGTCTGAAACATGCCGAACCTCTGNTTCAAATTTGAAATTTTATTGGATTCGTTTAGTTTCTTTTGGTTGATCTTTAAATTTAGAAGTGAAATGATAATAAGAATTCGTTGATTCAGTTCGTCTATATTTGAAGAAATAATAAAATATTCATGTTTTCACTATCTCTCTAATAAAATTGATTTTGTGTTACAAGAATTGAGAGAAGAAACAGAGCAATATAAAGGAGTGAGGAAGAGGTTAGTCGTTACTCAACCGTTAAAGACTTTTTCAACTTCGAGTTGGACTTCCGCAAAAGAATCGGTCTTGGGCTGAATATTATTGGACTGAAGTGAGACCCATCGAGAAAGAGAGAGCAGTTGAGCAAAACAACTCACAGTCTCCTAGGCGACGATTTCATAGACCTTGTCTGAAACATGCTGAACCTCTANCCTTGTCTGAAACATGCCGAACCTCTGAAAAAAATATCTTCCACCATCTTTTTCGATACCTTGTCCGACCTTGTTCTTCTTCGTCTCCTTCAATTGTTCTTTCTTCTTTCACTTGCACTACCAACACATAACCGAAAACCTTGCATGTAAACAGTACCCGAGGAAAGAAACAACAAGAACAAAAAACTTTTTCGAGTTCAGAGATCTCTTGATAAGCATAGGTAAATAGAAAATAACTTCCTTTCTTTTCAGATCTCAGAGACGAAAGTAATAGATTTCGACCCTTTTTTTCTTTCTTCTGATTGCTGATTTTTTGTCATGTTTCTCCTTTTGCATGCATGAGACGAGGCAAGCAAACACACACATATTTGGGAGCCTATGAGTGATGAGACTTTTGGATCTAGCAGCACTTGAGAAAACACAAGGTAGAGATCCTTGAATGTTT
>OVAO01001760.1:0-14250 GCA_900406285.1 Biscutella auriculata
ATATATATATATTACTTAAATTAGAATATTATTTAATAAATCTATGTCTATATATTGTACTTGTTTAACTCAAGATTTTATATAAATCAAAAATTAGTAAGACTATTTGTAAGACTATTTTTTGCTGGACTTTAGAAAAAATAACTTTTGTATGATATATAATAAAACTGATGAATATAATAGTTTTCTAAGTCTAAGAAAATTTCTAAATGTTTACCTAGATGGACTAGATCCTTCCTCTTTATTCCTAGAATTAAGCTTTAAATCCATAGGTCGATTTGAACTTAACCATCAAACTCATTCTAATCTTTACCATGTCCACCAACTTAATTAACAAACATATTATTGAAAATACATGGCAATGATCATTATTAACATTGTTCGAAAATAGAAGATTTTTAAATTATAAATCAATAACATATTGAAAATACATTATAATATCGATCACTATTTTTTTAAAACAAAGAAAGAAGTGTTTAAGATTGCAATATAATCTGAAATATCTTAACAAAAAATGAGCAATTTTTATATTTGTTAACATTATTTTTAATTAATTGTATCAAAAATAAATAATTTTCACCTTACTTCGTGAATTCTCAAAATAGTATTGTCCCTTTTATATCATTTTGTTGAATATTACGTTATGATGATAATTTTTTTAAGATGCGTATCTTTTCATATTCATATAACTTCTTTATAAAAAATCTGGAATGCCATTTCTTTGACTTATTTTATTTATATGTATTGTAGTTGAAGTTTATCGTTAGAGTAATAGATGTTATAAATTTTAAAGTGAATAATCATATACAAAATATGATACAAAATTAATTTTATAACCTTTAATTTTTTTAAAGAATGTATGAAGTCAGCTTTCTATACTACAAAATCTAAATAAATAGTAGAAAATTGAAGAACTATTAAGAAAGTCAAAGATAAAATAGATAATTACGACGTAAATTTGAGATATTATATTTTATTGTACTATTTACATCAATATTTAAATTGAATTTTTATAGGTATTGTACTATTTACATCAAGAATTAAGTTGAATTTTTTATTGATTTTTTTTCGACCAAACATTCTTTACAAATATCAATTATCTTTCAATGTGATTAACAATAATTTTCTGATACAAAATAAAAATTTGGTGTGAATTTCTATAAAAGGGTTTTTATGTAGAAAAAATGCTTAGTAAATAAGCTAAAAAATAGTATATTTATCAGAAGATTGAAAAGATTTTTAGAGAAACTAGATCCAATTTTTTCGGTAATAGTTGGACGATAATAAAAAGTATAGAGAAAGTGAAAAAGAGACTTGTAGAATATTTTTTTGTTAATGGTCGAAAATATTTGTTGATATTGAAACTTTTTAGGAAGATTTAAGGAACTTAGACCATGTTCAACGTTATGTTTTTAAGGTATCTTAAAAAAAAAAATTTAAGTAAAATAAAGAACCGTATCTTCGTGTGGCATCTTTAGAACCGATTCTTAAGTTAACAAATTAATAAAAAATTGATTTACTATTATTTTAATCCTTAGAATCATTAATTTGATATCTAAAGGTTGCATCTATTATATTAAAACAGAATAAGTCTATTACAAAAAGTATTCTTAGGATGATTTAAATTAAATATTTATAACCAACTAATTAAGATATTAAATAAAATATTCAATTAAATAGTGATATATATCAAAATAATAATCGTGATTATTTATTATATCAATCAATTATTTATTTAGATTTTAAAATTATATATAATCGATAAATTCAAAAAATATTTTGAAATTATACTTTTATATTTTCTAAAAAACACAATGATTATTTTTTAAATGATTTAAATATTTAAATTAATATCTTTAACAAACATATTAAATAAAATATTCAATTAAATAAATGTTAATATAAGATATTAATTATAAATATTAATTATAAAATAAAAATAAACCCGCAACGCGGNTTTGCTCTCATGCGGCCAGATGCTCCGTATATCAATTTTATTAGTTATAATATAGGGATCTTCCGTGGTACACATTGGTATATTATTTTATTTTATAGTTTTGTCACATGAAATTATAAATTCATATATATATTGCTTTATTTTCCCGAATTGGATAGAAAATATAATCTTTATATTTGTTATATATTTTAATTAGTGTATAAGTATATTAAGTTTAATCGTTTATAATGCCTTTTCATACTGATGAAGAAGATAACTGAAACCAGCTAATTGATCATTTCCTAACTTCCCTTAATACTTTTAAATAAGCTATATATGTAATAGAAGAAATATCAATTGTATAGTACTTCATATTATACTTTCGTTCATTTTTTTAATTACACACTATTATAATAATAAATTTATAAAATCACAAATGATATAAAAAATTAATGTAGATATGTAAAAAATAAGCAAAAAATAATAGAAAATCTTATCTAATTTTTTTTTTTTGAACTTGAATTAAACAAACTGAAAAATTCAGAAAACCCGAATAAATGACATACCCAATAAATAATAAGTAAAAATGATCATTAAATAAGGAAATTCATCAAAAATGTGTTAAAGACCATGATAAATTGTTCTCTTTTAAATTTTTGTTCAAAGAACTTTCAATATAATTTTTTTTTTTGTATAAATGAACCACATAAAATATAATTTTTTTTTTGTATAAATGAATCACATAAAATATAAATTTTACTGTAAGAACAGAATAACAATAACAAAGTCGAAACACAAAACACCAAGGAAGAGCAAGACACAATAGTTATGTTGTTGGTGGCTTATGGCAGTGATTACGAACATAAGATTTAAGCTGATTATGAACAAAGCTAATGTGTTATACCGCACTTCGCTTAGTATTCAAACTTTTATGTTATATTTACAAATGTAATCGTAGTTTCTGACTACAAAATATTAGTTTAGAAAAAATAGTAATGAACTAAGAAAAATGCTACAAAGTAAAAGGAATTCAAATATCCATCGTGAAATGGCTTTTGGCAACAAAATCATCACCACCTGAAATCTACAAAAACCAATGAAATTTAGTTTGAAATATCCTATTCGATCAGGTGCTAACTGTTGATAACGATGTGTTTTAAGGCAATTATAAGATCTTATCCTATAACACAGTTGCTGCTTCCAGTTCACTGCACCAACAACTTTTCTGAGGAGATCTACACCAAGGTTGAATTATTCATCTTCATGAAATATATATTTTTTCAAGTATATTACGAGAAATGAAATGATGTAAAACTCTTTTCTATTTCATCTCAAACTGATACATCGTTCATATATAGCTCAAGGAAATTAACTGAAATAACAGAAAACTAAACCAGAAATAAACCGGGTGAACCAACTCAAACCGGAAAACATTAATCACTCTAATACACCCCCCTCAAACCGAAAATCATGAAGAATGATAAAGGTTTGAAGTAGACATTTTAGATAAAATAGAGTGAAACAAGGAAGAAGACAGAGGCTTCGTCAGAATGTCTGCGTGTTGGTTCATAGATGTGACATGAAAGACCTTGAGAAACCCTTTCTTCAACTGATCACGAATGGTGTGACAGTCCACTTCGATATGCTTAGTCCTCTCGTGGAAGACCGGGTTTGAAGCGATGTGCAGAGCAGACTTATTGTCACAGAAAAGCTTGGCCGGAGAAGAAGGAGTAACACCTAAATCTCGGAGAAGCTGATGCAGCCATAAGAGCTCTCTAGTAGCATCAGCCATAGACCGATACTCAGCTTCAGTGCTGCTCCGGCTGACGACAGATTGCTTGCGTGACTTCCAAGAGACCAAGGAGGAGCCAAGGTACACACAGTAGCCGGAAACTGATCGACGAGACTCAGGGCAGGTGGCCCAGTCGGCATCAGCAAAAGCATTGAGGCAGAGGTCGTTAGTAGAGGAGTAGAACAAACCCTGTCCTGGATTGGATTTGATGTAACGAACAACTTTCTGAGCCGCTATCATGTGAATGTCAGTAGGTTTCTGCAAGTATTGACTCAGTTTGTGAACTGCGAAGGTGATGTCGGGCCTTGTAATGGTGAGAAAAAGCAACTTGCCAATCAGTTCACGATACGATGTAGGATTCTCCAATGGAGTACCAGAATCGCAACTGAGAGAGACATTGTAGTCCATTGGGACAGCAGACGGTTTGCAGCCTAAGAGGCCTGTACCTTCCAAGAGGTCTAGAGCATAACGACGCTGACAGATGGAAAGACCTTTGGAAGACCGAGCCACTTCTAAGCCAAGAAAGTACCTGAGAGGGCCAAGATCCTTGATTTTGAACTTGCTGGTTAACAAGGCTTTGAGATCACGAACAGCGTCTTCATTGTTACTAGCAATTACAATGTCGTCAACATAAACCAAGACTGCAATGATAGAAGTGGCTTTGTGACATGTGAATAGAGAGTGATCAGCCTCGGATTGAGAGAAACCAGCTTGAAGAAGAACGGAGGAGAACAACAAGTACCATTGACGAGAGGCTTGCTTCAAACCGTAAAGGGATTTGTGTAAGCGACACACTGGATTAGGAGGTAAACTAGTTCCTGCAGGAGGAGTGTATCCGAGAGGCAAAGTCATGAAAATCTCCTCATCTAACTTGCCATGAAGAAAGGCATTTGACACATCCATCTGAGTCAAAATCCAGCCTGATTGAGCAGCTAAGGCTAATAGCATTTTTACAGAAACCAATTTCGCCACTGGAGAAAAAGTATCAATGTAGTCGATACCTTCCTGCTGAGTGAATCCTTGGGCAGTCAAACGAGCTTTGTGACGCTCCAAAATGCCTTCAGGGGTGTGTTTCAAGGTATAAACCCACTTACTGCCAATGGCGTGTTTACCAGGAGGAAGACTTTCAATAGAGAACGTTTGCTGTTCCTCTAAGGCCTGAATCTCCAAATTCATAGCTTGTTTCCATTGATCAGATTGGATGGCTTGTTTAAAATTTTTGGGAATGGTTTCAGTAGAGATAGAGAGCACAAACGCTTTATATGAAGGAGATAAGGCATCATAAGAGAGAACAGATGATAAAGGGTATCGAGTATTAGAGGATAACAAGGATGGTAAGGAAGATGAATCAAGAGTAGGAATGGAACTCGATACCTGATGAGTGAGGTAGCAATGATACTCAGAGAGGTGACTGGGAGCACGAGTCTGTCGCCTAGGTCGCTCAATGTTTTCAGAGAACAATCTGTTTGTAACAGTATCAGTTGGGATAGATGAGACGGAGCTAGACATAGATGTAGATGGTACGGGAATGTTGTCAGTTATATGTATAGGACTATCTGTACTATGCACATGAGTATTATTAAGCAAGGAAGTATCACGATTATCATGCCAGCTATTGTCAGGAACAGAAACAGGCAAGATCGAATCAGAAAACAAATCAGGATTCACAGCATGAGTCTGGTTAATTTGGAAAGGAAAAGTATCTTCAACAAAGACAACATTTCTGGAAATAGAGATCACATTGGTTTCAAGGTCGAGAACCTTGTATCCTTTATATCCTGATGGGTAACCAAGAAAAACAGACTGTTTAGCACGTGGAGAAAATTTATCTCTAAACTTAGGATAGGTGGAAGCATAACAAAGGCATCCAAACACACGAATAGAAACATAGTCAGGGGACTTCTGCAAGAGCTTTTCAAAAGGGGAGATGTTCCCAAGTAAATTTGAAGGAGTTCTATTGATCAAGAAGGCAGCAGTTTGTATGCAATCACCCCAAAAACAGATTGGAACGTTTGACTGAAAATACAAGGCACGAGCTACATTTAACAGGTGCTGATGTTTTCGTTCAACCACAGAGTTTTGCTGCGGAGTATCAACGCAAGAATGGTAGTGAATCATACCTTTAGCTTGCAATAACTCTGTGAATTGAAGTTCTGGAGCATTATCTGTGCGTATAGCTTTGACAGGCAATGAAAATTGAGTCTCAATCATTGTTAAAAAAGCAGGGAAAACAGTTTTCACAGAGCTTTTCTTCTTAAGGAGATAAATCCAAGTGACTCTAGTGGAATCATCAACAATAGTCAAGAAGTATTTAAACCCTTCAACAGTTTCATGAGCAAAAGGTCCCCAAATATCTAAATGGATAAGA
Organism: Biscutella auriculata; assembly: GCA_900406285.1. Taxonomy (NCBI): domain Eukaryota; kingdom Viridiplantae; phylum Streptophyta; class Magnoliopsida; order Brassicales; family Brassicaceae; genus Biscutella; species Biscutella auriculata. The sequence goes on from OVAO01001760.1 coordinate 6,097, forward strand.
TCAAATGGGTGTAAAGCAATGTTGTTATTAGATGAATAGGGTAAACGTTTCTGCTTAGCTCTAGGACATACAGGACAATGAACATGACTAGGAGTAAGCTTGAAAAGGGTCTGGAGTTTGGCATGAGCAGGGTGACCAAGGCGTTGATGCCAAAGATCTCCACTTACAGTCAAAGAAGCACAGAGAGACAAGGAATTTGTAGAAGCAGAAATCATGTCATGTGCAGAAAAAACATAGAGATTGTGAAGCACTTTACACTTGCCAATCATCAAGTCCTGAGTAAGGTCCTGAATCACACAATAATCAGATGAGAAGTGAGCGGAACAATGACTTTTAGAAACCAACGAATGCACACTAATGAGATTAAACTGAAAAGATGGAATGTGGAGGACATCATATAAGACTAAGTGATCAGACAGTTTAACAATTCCCATATGCATGATAGATGATCTAGCTCCAGTGGGTAAGACAACAGTGAGGTTATCAACAGGTTTGTATTCCGAAAACATTGAGAGATCCGAGCAAACGTGACTAGTTGCTCCACTGTCAACAATCCAAGCATCTTTAGGAATGGAATTCGTTAAAGAAGAAAGACTATAATGGTGATTTTGGAAATAAGGATTAGAAAAGACGAGAGAAGGAATACCAGAAGAGGATTGACAAGCCATCACACCATGATCAGTTATTGATGAAGCAGAATGTGAAGACGGAGCCCCGAGTTGAGCATAGGAACTCAATTGAGAAATCAAACCATTAACTTGCTCAGAAGAGAAAGAGCTGAGATCCAGAGAATTGCAGAATGGTGTAGCTTGAACATCACTAACAACCGCAGCAACAGTGTTCTCTTTGTTGTAAGAATTCGTTGGAGGTTTCCATTGCTGATTGGATCCAGCATTTCTCTGATTTGGAGGCACATAAGTACCCTGAGCAAAAGGTTTCGTTGAACCAGTTGAAGAGGAAGAAGAGCCATTCTTGGAAAGGGGATGACCAGGGGGATAACCATGTAACTTGAAGCATTTGTTGACAACATGACCAGTCATGCCACAGTGAGTACAAACAGGTCGAGGTTTGTAGTTGGCATAAGCAGCAAATTGTTGAGCGTCGGAATCTTGGGGCTGATACTGTCCAGTTTGAAAAATAGCAGTATCTATTGTCGTTGCAGGCTTCAAGATCCTTTGTCTTTCATCCTGACAAACCATATTAAAGACCTCTTCGATGTTAGGGAGAGGCTTGAGCATAAGCACTTGACGCTTTGTAGACTCATAAGCTTCATTGAGACCCATAAGGAACTTCATAATACGATTTCGATCAAGCATCTTCTTCCAATTCGTAGCAGCTGAGCATTCACACTTTCCGCAAGTGCAAATAGGTAACTCGACAAAGTTATTGTACGTTTCCCACAACGTAACTAACTCGGTGTAATAGGAACTGACATCTCGAGGACCTTGATTAACAAGACAAAGCTTCTGTTCAATCTCAAAGATTCTAGCTAGATCATCTTGCTTAAATCTATTCATAAGACTATTCCAAATAGCCTCGGCAGTGGACATGTACAGCAAGCTTGCACTGATACTCTTCGAAACGGAATTCAACAACCACGTTGCTACCATATCATTACAACGCGACCAAGATCCAAAATCTGGATCAGTTTCTGGAGGTTTCGGAATCTTACCAGTGACAAAACCGAGTTTGTTTCGAACATTAAGAGCAAGCCTGACGGATCTTCGCCAAGAATGAAAATCCGCACCACCGGAGAGACGATCGGAGACGAGAACAAGCCCCGCATGATCATTACTGTGAAGATAGAAGGGGTTCTCGTACAGATCTGTGGAATGGCGATGGATCGGCTGGCTTGAGGTCGGATTCGCAAATCCAGGAGGAAAATTATCAGAGGAAGTCATCGATACAGGATGACAAAAGAAGCAGAACGATCGATTCGAAAGGAAAGAAGAAAAACGATCGAGAGATCAAAAGAAAGAGAGAAGGAACGATCTAGAGGGAAAGATCGCGAAGAAATGAAAGAGCTGAAGAACAAGATGAGCGGAAACAATATTCTTGCTCTGATACCATATTACGAGAAATGAAATGATGTAAAACTCTTTCCTATTTCATCTCAAACTGATACATCGTTCATATATAGCTCAAGGAAATTAACTGAAATAACAGAAAACTAAACCAGAAATAAACCGGGTGAACCAACTCAAACCGGAAAACATTAATCACTCTAATAAAGTAAAATCGTTTCACTGTGAAGGCAAACAAATATTTCTTTTTGGAAATTAACGTATGATTATTCGGATCTGGAAAAAAATTATGAACCACGAGAACATATATATGCATTAGGATGAGAGACGGAAAAGGCCCCACCCAATATATACATACACACTCTAGGATTGTTGAAACATACCATTTCGCAATCGTGTTAGTTACGGTGTCCACTGTGTGAATGTAGTACTTAGGCCATGTGCATTGAAGGATCTAATTAAGATCTTGGGTCTTAATAAAATCCCAAAAAAAAAAAAAAATGAAATAAAGATAGAACCGGTTCTCATAAGAGAATTTGTAAAATCGTTTCTGATGTGATACGTGGCGGCATGTTATTGGAGGAGTGAAAACGAATTTTCTGAAACGCAGGGGAGATTTTCATTTTGGTCATAAAACAAAAAATAGAAAGAATATTCTCGAGAGCTCGAGGAACGGCGATTCGATGGGAGAAAAAGCGATTTCTCGCTTCTGTGTGATGCGTCGGTCGATTAATCGCATCGGTGAGGTTTCGCCGTCGACGGGAAGAGTAGTTGGTGAGGCGAAGGTCGGGTATTCGGAGACTTCAAATCTCCGAAAATTTCGAAACCCTAGAATTTGGGGATTTTCGAAATTGGGGATTTTTTGAGGTAATTTCTTTTTTAGTTTAATTGATCTGGTTTTTTGTGTAGTTCGTCTTGTTAGATTCTATTAAGGAACGAAATCAAATTTGCATGTAGAGGATTTAGAAATTTTGTGGTTTTGATGGCGCATATCTCTGGTTGATTATGGAACGAATTAGGTTCGTATAGGTTGTTCGTATAGCTTGATTTCAGAAACTGAGTTATTGATTTTCTGTTAAAAATATATTTGCTTGATTGTTTAAATGGCTCATGTCTTGATTTTAAAATGAGTTCTTGTCTTTCTGTTTAAACTGAGTTCATATGTCTTTACTTAAATTTTTAAACTGAGTTTGTATGTATTTGCTTAATTGTTTAAACTGAGTTCTTGATTTTCAGAAATTGTGTATTTGTTTAAATGGTTCATGTCTCTGGTTTTTCTCATTCACTGACCTATTCTTTATCTGCAAAAAACAATGAAGAAGAAGATGAAGATGATTAATCCTTCAACAGATAAGTGTCATTTTCTCTGTCTTTTTATTGATTCATGTTTAGTTATGAAACATTTTCTGAAATGATTATGAATTTCTTCAATTATAGGTATTGTAGAAGCTTGTCTCTGTCTCTTGTCTTAATCTGTTTCACGGATTGATCCATCATGCCTTCGAAGTAAGTTTACTCTTAGTTATGAGTAGTTGTTTTGTTGGTTAGTTCGTAGCAAGTGTATTCCTTAATGTTGTAGATTTTGTTCCTTAATATTCCTTAATATTCTTGAGCCAATTTGTTCGGTGGATTAAATGCCTATTGTTATTAGGTTGGTACATGAATGCATATGACTATTTAGAATTAATGCATGACTTGATAGTTATGGTTAAGTGCTACAGATTTAATTATGATTTTGTGATGTTATAGTTTGACCATTGCCTATTTTCCTTCTGTTAAAGCTATGATATTAACTTAATTTATTGTGCATTCTCTGCAAACAGGTACACAATGAGTTAAGAAGAAGGTCATTCGATATAGGAGCACACAGTGAAGCTAACCTAAAAATGCCTAAGTCACAGGTCAGTTTCATGCGTGATGCTTATGACTGTTTAGATTTAATGCGTGATGATATAATTCTGATTCTTTGATTATGATGCTATAATTCTAGTTTAGGTTTAGCTTTCATTATGCTTTAATTCTGATCCTTTGATTGTGATGCTATAATTCTGGTTTAGTGGTTTAGCTTTGATTGTGATGCATTAATTCGTATGGTTTGATTGTGATGCTATAATTATTGTTTAGGTTTAACTTTTATTATGCTTTAATTCTGATTCTTTGATTGTGATGCTATAATTCTGGTTTAGTGGTTTAGCTTTGATTGTGATGCATTAATTCATATGGTTTGATTGCGATGCTATAATTATGGATTAGGGGTTTATCAAGTACACTGTCATTATGGTATAGTATGGTGATGTCTCTTGATTGTCATGAGTTGATAGATATGGTTAGGTGCATTTATGTTTTAGCAAGTAGAGTGTCATTAACTGATACTATTAACTGCAGTAATTGTTAACCAACCAACCAACTTAAAAACTTTTTTCTGTCTCCTCTATATAATCCGATTGAGTTAAGAGAAAACACACTTAAAACTTGTTTCTGTCTCCTCTCTAAAACACACTAAAAACTAGTTTCTGTCTCATCTCTAAAACACACTAAAAAAATCTTTATCATGGATCCATCTAATATGGATCCATGTTTTAACTCTACTAATTTCATGGAACTTTTACATAGCCAACAACAAATCCCTGTCTGTGAGATCAACATACCCCTATCTGTTGATCATGCTTCATCCCAAGTGAGAGAGGGTAGGGTTGAAGAGTGTACCAACCGTGTAGAAAGGAGAAAATGGGCTCATTTGGAAGACGTAGTGTTGTGTAGCGTTTGGCTCAACACCAGCAAAGATGCTGTGGTTGGGAACGAACAAAAACACACTGCGTTTTGGAAACGCGTTGGTGCATTGTTCAACGCATCACCGAAGCTTGAAGGTTATTAAAAAGAGATGCCAACAATTGCAAGCAAAGGTGGCAAAAGATGAATGATCAAGTCTGCAAATTCGTAGGGTGTTTTGAAACGGCTAAGAGACAGCAAACCAGTGGCCAAAATGAGGATGACATCCTAAGGCTTGCTTATGAAATATTTTATCAAGATCACAAGGCCAAATTTAACTTGGAACACGTGTGGATGGAGCTATGGAATGACCAAAAATGGTGTTCCTCTATTGTGAGAGTTGGGAGTGGCTCAAACAAAAGAAGTAGGGATGATGCCTTTTGTTCATCGAACAATACTAAAGAGTGTGATGAACAAGAGAGCATGCCCGTTGGAGTTAAAGCTGCTAAGAGGAAAGAGAAAGGGATTGTGAAGAAAGATGCAGTTGATAAATTGGAACAATTCCAACAAGCTTGAACTGTTAAGGAGAGGGACTACGAAAGAAAAGAGAAAGTTGTTAAATTGGATCTGCTTCATGGTCTAATTAGCAAGAAAAAATTACTAAGTGATATTGAAATAGCTTTAAAAGACAAACTCATTCATGACATGCTCCTTTAATGGTATAATTTTGCTAAATCGAATATGTCTTATAATATGTTCTCTGTTTTATAATAAGTTCTCTGTTTTCATATAGTTTTGTTAGATCGAATCTGTCTATAGTTTTAATATTCATTTTCTGATTTCTATGTCTGTTTTTAATGTATTTCAGGTTAAGAAGTGAAGAATTATGTGCCAATAAGTGAAGCAGTGAAGAAAGTGTCAAGAAGTGAAGCAGTGTAGAAAGTATCAAGAAGTGAAGCAGGTGAAGAAGTCACGGGATTGTATTTTGTGTCTAGTTTGTGTCTACTTTTAAAAATTTTGGGACTATGTGTCTTGTTTCAAATGTGTCACGGGAAAACTATGTATTGTCTTTAATTTTTTAGTTGTATGCGTCACGGGAAAACTATGTATTGTCTTTAATTTTTTGGTAGTATGTGTGTTACTTCATCTATAAAAACTATGTATTGTCTTTACAATCTTCATTCGCCTTCTTTTCACTTACATAATCAGAAAATTCTCTCAACTCATTTATCTTCTTTATATTCATCTTCTAAGTTACAAAATCAATTCTAATTCTTATTTACAAAATCAAGTATTCTTAATATTCATCTTTATGACTTCGGGAGATTCTTTTAATTTCGATAAGCAATTCGATGAATTTTTTGAAGAAATGTATAATGATGCTATTAATACCGATGTTCCACCAACCCGGGAGAAAAAGAAACGACAAATTTTTGAAAGAGACCGTGAGCAAGGACATAACCGTTTATGGAACGATTATTTTAGTGATCAAACAACATATCCGTCAACGATGTTCCGACGCCGGTTTAGAATGAACAAGAGCTTGTTCATGAAAATAGTTGATCGTCTCACGAATGAAGTTTTATATTTTCAACAAAAAAGAGATGGTTCCGGAAGATTAGGCCTATCCGGAATACAAAAGTGTATTGCGGCTATTCGTATTTTGGCTTATGGTTGTGCCAGAGATATGGTTGGCGAGTATATCCGGATTGGTGCAAGTACTGCTATTCTCTGTTTGGAGAATTTTGTCGAAGCAATCATATCTTTGTTCGGGGAAGAGTATTTAAGAAGACCAACACCGGACGATCTAGAACGACTTCTACGCGTTGGACAAGCACGTGGATTTCCCGGGATGATAGGGAGCATTGATTGTATGCATTGGGAGTGGAAGAATTGTCCCACCGCTTGGAAGGGACAATATACTCATGGTTCCGGAAAACCAACAATTGTTCTAGAAGCCGTTGCTTCGTATGACCCTTGGATCTGGCATGCATTTTTGGTCCCCCAGGTACTTTAAACGAATATCAATGTTCTTGAAAGATCACCGGTTTTTGATGATATTTTACAAGGTCGGGCACCAAAAATTAATTACTTTGTTAATGGACACGAGTATAAATTGGCTTACTATTTGACCGACGGTATATATCCAAAATGGGCTACATTTATCCAATCGATTTCACTACCTCAAGATCTGAAATCATCGTTATTTGCTAAAATTCAAGAATCAGTTCGAAAGGATGTGGAACGGGCTTTCGGAGTTTTGCAAGCTCAATTTGCCATCGTAAGTCTGGCTCGTTACTGGGATAAGGTTAAGCTTGTCAAAATTATGAGAGCATGTATCATACTCCACAATATGATTGTTGAAGACGAACACGATGAATACACTCAATTTGATTTATCGGATTTCAATGAAGAAAGCAATAATGCAGAAGTGGATCATAAGTATTCAACAGACATACCTACAAATCTCGGAAATATGATGGCCAGCCGAAATCAAGTTCGGGATAGGATCAAACATGAACAACTAAAAGCCGATTTGGTGGAGCATCTTTGGCAAAACTTCGGAACAAATTAATATGTTTTTAATATGTTTAATTTTAATGTATAATTAATTCTAATGTGTTTAATATTAACTAGATTAAGACCCGGGCCATGCCGGTTTTATTTTTATCATTGAAATTTTGAATAAATTTTAACTATTAAATATATTTATTAGATTTTTATTGTTTAAATATTAACTTTTACAAAATAATTTAATTGACATTTTGAAAAAAATAATTTTGGATTCAGAAAAATTAAACTTTGTAAAAATATTAGAGATAATTATATTATTTTAGACATTAAAATTTTATTTAAACAGACATCATTTAAAATATTTTCTATTAAATAACATTTGGCAATAAGTTTAAGATATATATTTTTTTAAATTAGAAAAATTGTGGACTTGACACATCACCTAAATAATTTCTCTTTTAATATATAAGATGATTTAAAAATCGAATCTTGTAAAAAATATATAAATATCTTTTATAGTTATTTAAACAAAAAAAATATTTTCTCAATTAAGAATTAAAATTTTAATAAAAAACGAAATTATAAAAAAAGAAGTATTTATTAAGAAATTATAAAGAAATATTTAATAAGAATATATTGTTTGGCAACATGAATAAGAATATTCCATTAAAAAGGAATTAAGTATAAATATGTTTGGCAATAGGTTTAAGATATTAAATTTTTAAAATAAAAAAAATTAGAAAAATGGTGGACTTGACACATCACCTAAATCACTTCTCTTTTAATATACTAGAATTATGACCCACGCCATGCGTGTGATTAAAACATTTTGATATTTTATATATGTAAGTATTTAATATTTAATAATTTATGATTAATTATCAAATTAGATATACAAAATAAAATT
>OVAO01001762.1:0-14242 GCA_900406285.1 Biscutella auriculata
CAAAGAGAGAATGGCTTCAGGATTTTAAAGTTGTTGAGGGCAAAACTATCATATTGGTTGATGATAGTTGTTTTGAGGTTGCTGGAATTGGATCAGTGAAGCTGAAAGTTGTTGATGGGTCAATTAAAATCTTGGAACAAGTGAAGTATGTTCCCAAGGAAAGAAAGAAGAAACTTGATTTCTCTTGGATGTTTGGATAAGAAGGGCTACTGGTCTAAGTTGCATAATGGTATGCTCAAAGTATTCAAAGGATCAAGACTGGTTCTGCAAGGAAAACGGCAGGGAACAGTCTGTGTGTTACAAGCATCTGTTGTGACATGTGTAGTTGGACAGAATTCTGCTGATGCAGAATGCCCAACAGCAGAAAAGTCTAAGTCTGGTAAACAGGGATCAACGACTGCTAGAGCTGCTGCTAACAGTGGAAAGGGGAAAGCAGTGATGGTTTATCAGATTAAAGACTCAAAGAAAAAGACTAAGTGTTGTGAGAACACTAGTGCAGAAAGTCCTAAGTGTGGTGAGTACACTAGTGCAAGAAGTCTTAAGTGTGGTAAGAGCACTAATGGCGAAGGTCTTAAGAGTGGTGAAAGCTCTAAGGTTCTGAAGCATGAAGAAGATTGTCAAGGTGGTTTGCAATCTGTTCTTAAACAAGTGGATGTGTTTAAGGTTGAAGCTGATGAGAAGTTGGCTAAGATAATTGCTAAGGTTGATAGCATGGGCAAGTTCAAGGAGAAGTTGAGCTTGCTGGATAACACAATATGAGCATCTGTGGATTGTAGGGTGGTCTAGCAACAGAATGGATTTTCACGGGAGACTTAGAACAAAAGTGGAGTTTGTTGGATTTGGTTCAAAGTCTGGTTCTGCTGGATTTGGTTCAATGTCTGGTTCTGCTGAATTTGGTTCAGAGTCTGATTTAACATTGGTTTAAGGCTGGTTCGGTTTTTTGTACATTTGAAGCTCAAGCACAAGAAGAAAAAATCAATGGCAATCAAGGTAAATAAGTAATAAAACATTGGTATTGTTCTGAGCAATAAAACTTGCAGGTGAAGTTGTCTGCTGCTATAAAAACATAGGTTGTATCACCATTTCAAGTAAGCAAAATGAGAGAGAAAAAAACTCACGGAAATTGTGTGGAAAGGAGAGAGAGAGAGGCTGTAAAGAGAGATTTTAGGTTTTTTCAAGGGTTTTACCAAGAGGAATTTCTTGGAGTTTTGGGTTCAAATCTACTTGTTCTTCTTGTTCTCTTTGTTTCTTCTTCTTCTTGTATCTGCTGTAAACATAACAGAGGTGAATCTGTTGGGTAGTGAGTGATTCAAGTTGTATCAAACGAACAAGAGTGAAAGGAGTTGTTGCTAGGGTGTTTAAGTCCCTGCCGAGATGTACTCTTGATCAGGTTTATGATCAAGGGGAACTCGTAAATCTCTGTGTCTTTTCATTCGTGTCCATCTAACTTGAGGGTGTCAGAACAAGGGTTTTGCTTCGCTGACAGATACAAAACAGGGACAAAGAAACGTATCTGGAGGAATAGAAACAGAGGAAACAGAGTTTCTGCTGTCAAAGTCGCAAAGGAGAAAACAGGATTGGTGTTAAGCCTCTGCAATTTTTACGACAGAGAGAAACAAGGTTAGTGTTAAACCTCTGATGATTTCTCTATAATTTCGTTTTACATTTTAAATTTTTACGGAATTCTTATTTTTTACCTTTTTCTCTATTTTATAAATTCTTTTCATTTATATAACTTTTTATCAACATAAGTCTAACTAAATATTTAAATAAAATAAATATTAAATAAAATAAATTCTTATTATATAATTTTAAAATATATTAATAACGCCAATGATTTTAAATATATAAATAGATAAAAATCATTTAATAAATGTCACATGATTAAGATTTTTAATTCAAACACTTATAGTGACATACACATATATACTATATCTTCTTCACTTAACATGCATTTTAGATCGACGAGCCCTTCTAGTCCAGCTGGTTCTGGTGCTTGACTTGTCACCCAGAGATCGCTAGTTCGATCCTCGTCCCACGTAGTTTTGGGATTTAAAGAGAGTGGACCCTATTTGTAGCCACATGTTGACAAAAAAAAAGAAAAAAAAACATGCATTTTAGATCAAACAATTGCAGTATCACATTTACTAAAATATTTATAAACTTCGATCAACTAAGTAAATTTAGATGGGTAATTGATATTGACATTTACTTAAGAAATAAGAATTGTTGATGATATCATCGATATTATTCAGATTAGATAGTGAATGGGTGGCGGCTGGCGGCGACAGCGGCGGTTCTTCTCTGGCAAGCGAGGATGGTGGCTGGTCTAAAATTTTAGTTTCTAGGATTTTGCCTATTTGGGTCAAATCTTATAACTTTGAATTTATGGGTATGTGCTCTAGACATTATAACTGGCCCCGGTTTTGAACTTTTTTTAAACTAATTAAAGAAAACTTAAAAAAAAAAGATAGTGAATGGATAGTCATATTATGTGAAAGGATAAGAAGTCTCGAATTTAAACGTTGATACAGCAAAAAAACAAATTACTTACACTATATTAAGTTCTATAGACTTCTAACTCAAAATCAATTGGCAATGAATAGATTGGCCCATATCCCTTATATATTGTTTAGGATCCCTTCTAACTTCTGATGTGGGATATTTATTCTTAATATATTTATTATTAAAATGCTTCTCTGTTTTGTTCTAATCTATATACTTTCTTTTAAAAATCAAAACGTCACCACAATGAGATCTTACATCCCTTGTTGTATTGCCGATCAACAAAATTAAAAGATCATCTCGACGTATATCAATATCATATTTATGATCAAGCTCAAAAATTGATTCTGTTTTTCCTCTGTGAACATATATAAGGATAATGATTCAAGATGCTCACATCAATCTAAATATAAACTCTATAATTAATAGAACAATTTGTTTAGAAACATAGTTTTCCAAGACTTATTATCGTCAAAGGTACTTTCTAGCAATAACACACTTTGTCATTGTGATATTCCTAAATTAACCTCCAAATAAACAAACTCAACTAAACTCTCTAAAGTTAATGAAACTCACTTAATACTAACCAAATTGTTTAGCTTTTTCCCAAATGAAACCCATACTATTTTCTTTCCCCTCTAAATCTAAATCGAAGAACCCTAATTGCTCCACTCGATTAGCTCATTTCTCTCTCGCATTTCTCAAAGCTAAAATCGAAATGGAGCACCATAGTATTGTTGGTGACAACTCATCGGCCAAATCATCATCTCCGACGTCGTGGGCCAGTTGCTTGGTCCGACTCTAGCTCTTCCTTCTCTGCGATCGAGGTTTTCCTCCTATTGTTATCATTTTCTCGGGCTTTATCAAATCTATGTATCGTTTATGGTTTTAGAGGTCTGAAACTATTCCTTTTTTATACGTTTGTTTCTTCCAATAAGGTCGCCAGGGAGTTTGCGGAAAGTATTTCGNATTTTCTCGGGCTTTATCAAATCTATGTATCGTTTATGGTTTTAGAGGTCTGAAACTATTCCTTTTTATACGTTTGTTTCTTCCAATAAGGTCGCCAGGGAGTTTGCGGAAAGTATTTCGTTACCGGTTGGCACAACTGTTCAAGTTCGAGTTCTTCTTAATGTGCCAAAGGCTACTTTAGTAACAATAAACCAGAGACTGAAGATGATTGGGAATTTCTTGAGCTCAATGCAAAACTCTTAGAAGAAGCTATACTTAGTCATGTTAGTTTTTCTCTATATACTGGATACCAAAGTGTACCATTGTTCTTCTATTCTTTTTATCATTTATAAAGAATTTGATTATAAAAGTTTAACATTCTAGTTGATTTGAATTTTTATTGTCGTTGTGCCTTTCATTTCTTTGCTTTGATAGTTTACGTGCTTCGTATCTTCATGCTTCTTACATAATTTGATAGTAGCTCTAATTTTTCAACCTGAGAAACTTTCTAAACAATTGTTTCAGGTGAGGATACTACACGAAACAACGAAATTCCCTGTGTGGTTGCATGACCGAACTGTGATAAGATTTGTTGTGGTTTCAACATTTCCAACAAAAGGGGTGGATAAGATCATCTGTGTTCTGCACTTTTATTGTAAGATCATTAGTGTGTTTTGACTTGATTTTTTTATTTCGATTTTGTAAAACAAATCAATATGATTTTGTTCACGGGTTCCTTTTGTGTGTATTTCCATTGGCCTTACAATTGCGGAAGTTCATGTGGTTGATGTCATTCACAATCCTATCATGGATGGGGTAAAAGGACGGTGTGTACTAATGGTTCCATTGTTGGAGTTCCATTTGCTTAATAATGTTCTGAAACATCACTGTTGTGAGATGTTTCTTAATGATAACATACTATCTAAGGGATGACGATCTATTTCCCCCTAAACTATACCCTGATTGAACTAAATGAACCTAATCTTTTTACCTCTTTCTTTTTCCCCACATAAGTAAAGTTCAATACGTAATTCCTCCTCGAATTGAAGTTCAATTCGTATTTACCCATTAAATAGAAGTTACAAATCTATTTTTACTGATCGCGGTTTACTGTAACCCAATTTTTTTTTTAACCATAATGGCAAATGAAAATTGCCATTAACCGTAATTATATTTCTTAACCTAAACTAAACCTGATTGAACCAGCTAACCCCAATTACCAAATAAACGAAACCCAAATCGTAAAAAATCCCCAAATCGTAAAAAAAAAAACAGAGAAGAAGAACCCTAAATTGACGAAGAAGAAACGCTTAATTGATGGAATCGATGTCTGTAATGGAGTTTAGTGGTCCTCCTCAGCCACTTCAAGACTCCAACGATGAGGAAATACATGAGAGGAATGAATTCGACCTTGAAGAAGCTATACTCGGGTTTGTCGACAAATCTCCAATTCGTCACAATGAGGTCCTAGACTTTGAACCACGTGTAGAAGACGAACCAGAAGAGTGGTTTCGACAGAGGAGAGAATCTGAGCGTGAGTACATGCGTCGAGGATCGGGTAAATTGTTCCTTGGCCGAAAGTTCTTCAATGGCTATGCTTTCAAAGAATGTGTGCTTGATTATGCACTGAAGACCGGCTACAACATCCGACAATACAGGTATGGCAAAACCAAGATAGGGTATGCTTGTGTTGCTGAATCGTATGAATGGTGTGTTTATTGCTCTGTTACAAATTCGAATGATAAGTGGGAAATTAGGGTGTTTCATGAGGTCCATAGTTGTGTTCCAAACGGGGAATGTGAAATGATCAAAGTTCCAGTAATTGCTAGACTTTTCATGGACAAGCTGAGAGATGAACCTGATTATTATATGCCAATGAAGATAGAAGAACTTATGATGGAGAGATGGAAGATTTTAGTTAGTAGATCACAATGTCAAGGTGCTAGGAACAAGGCATTGCGGTTAATTGCGGTTAATTGAGCAATTTCAGAGATTACGAGATTTTGCAGCTGAGATCAGAGACTCAAATCTGGGATCGACGGTAGTGATTGAGACATTGCAAAACGAAGAAGGACTAGATGTTTTTGATAGATTCTTTGTTTGCTTTGACTCCATAAGGAGATCTTGGAAGGAGACATGTCGACCATTGATTGGAGTTGACGGTTGTTTCATGCGTGGCAAGATGAAAGGACAAGTACTAGTGCCGTTGGGTCGTGATGGAAATAATGGAATTTATCCAATAGCTTGGGGTGTCATTCAAGTGGAGAACACACTGAACTGGTTATGGTTCGTTCAGAAGGTGAAAGAAGAATTGGCATTAGGAGATGGTTCAGGATATATTGTGATATCGGATCGACAAAAGGTTAGTGCTCATTCATTATCTTGTTCATTCACTTTTATTACCTTGTATCAGAATTGAGCTTGTAATGTGGTCTTGTAGGGGTTGATCCGAGCAGTGGAGCTTGAGCTGCCCAAGATTGAGCATATGATGTGTGTGAGACACATCTATGCTAACTTGAAGGTGAAGCATGGGAGGAAACCACAAATGAAGCCATGATATGGAGTCTTGCTTGGAGTTACTATGTGGCAGAGTTACGACACAGATGTTCACAATGATGTCATGAGATCGAAGCCAAGAACTTGGTGTAGAGCTTTCTACAACATCGAAAATCATTGCGAGGATGTTGAAAACAATTCTACGGAGTCCTTCAACAAGTCGATTGTTGAAGTTAGGGATAAGCCACTCGTTCCTATGCTTGATATGATTACAAGACTTGCTATGGTTCGAATAGCAAAGCGGGATGTCCAAGCACAGTCTCATAAAGGCGTCATCACTCCATATGCTCAAAATATTCTAGCATCACTACATGATAAAGCCGCAGAGTGTCAGGTTCAATATCTCCTAAGCATTCAATTTTTATTTTGTATTTATGTCTTCTTATATTTGGATTACTCATGTGTTTTCAGGTACATAGGAGTACTAATATGATGTTTCAAGTTATACATCAAGGCTGCTCATATCGTGTTAACTTGGAGAGAAGGTCGTGTAGCTGCAATAGATGGGACATCTCGGGAATTCCTTGCGAGCATGGATATGAAGTCATGATGAAAATGAAGCTGGAGGTCGCAGACTATGTCAGCCAGTGGTTTCAGACAGCTATGTGGAAGAAGACATACATTGAAGGATTGACTCTGATACGAGGAGCAAGATTCTGGCCAAGTAGAGGAGAATGATCGATTCATAAACCACCAGAGCTGGCGCAACCTGGTAGGAAAAGGAAGACGAAGGAAAAGCGAAAGAAAGGCATCAACGAGTCTCCAACTAAGAAGCAAAACAAGGTTAGTAGGAGGGTTATGCACTGTGTGATATGTGGTGAATCAGGTCACAATAGTAGGTTCCACTCACGCTCAAAGGAAGTTGAAGTTGAAGCCTCACAAGGCGTCATGAGAATGAGTTCGCATCTTGAGTCTTGTTGGCTTGTGTCTTGTGTCTTGTTGGCTTGTGTCTTGTGTTTTGATCTTGAGTCGTGTGTTTTTATCTTGAGTCTTGTGTTTTGACTCTTGTCTTTTGTGTCTCGACTCAACTGTTTTTGAACTTCTAGGTAAGCATCTCAAGCCAAGGACCACTAGGTTGTATTTTGTTTGAACCTCTACGACTTTAATTAATGGTTTGGTATTGAGCTTAATTAATGGTATTGTATTGTATTTTTTCTTTCAATATTGAGCTTAAAACAAGATTAAAAGTACCAAAGAAGCTCTCATTCAATCATAAAACATAAGTATCACAAATGTTTGATGAAATGATGCAATACAAGGATCCAAGATCCAATACATGATAAATGAGAATAGTAAGATCAACTCACTATCTTCATGACACTAATGGCCAAAACACCAACAACAACTACACCCAAGACAATCTTCAAGTGTCTTTTAGCTTCCATTTTGGCCTCCAATTTCGACTTCAATATCATCTCATCCACAATGGCTTGTTGTCTTTCCATTCCTTTCATAACATCTTCAACTTCACCAATTCGGATTGATAATGCATCTAATTCCTCAATCAAAGCCTCATCTACCCACTTGAAGGTATGACCATCATTCTTAAGCTACATACAAACATACATTCTTAAGCTACATACAACTATAGACATCAAGATATGCTTCCTTCCTTGTTCAATACCATTAATGGCTTACCTTTTTCTTGGCTGCAAAAGAACATCGAAAGAATAGGCGAGAAGGGTTTGAATCCGTCTTTGACATTATCGTCTCAATTCCATCACCACACCAACACCTCTTAGGAACACCGACGACTCGAGCTCTATCTCTGCAAATCGTTGTCCCACTCGAAGCTGCACAACTCGAACTCATCTTATCAACCTAACGATTCCAACAAAATCAAAGACACGGACATTATCAGAAACGAAACAATTAGCAGCAAAACATTAACAAAAAAATACTAAAATGATCAAAGGAAACAATATATATGTACTTACACTACTCAATTTGGTCGAATTTCGCGATTCTGAGATTTTGGAAATTTTAGGGTTCTTCCCAATCGCAAATTGGGGATTTTGCAATTTTGAAAACGATTTTGGTTCCTCTTTTGGTTAAATGCCTTGTCTTGGTTTGTTTGGTTAACACGAGTGCGGTTCAGCTTCGGTTCGATGATATACCATTAAATTGAACCGCGATGGGTAAATACGAATTAAACTTCAATTTGAGGGGGAATTACGTATTGAACTTTACTTATGTGGGGAAAAAGAAAGAGGCAAAAAGATTAGGTTGATTTAGTTCAATCAGGGTATAGTTTAGGGGGAAATAGATCGTCATCCCACTATATAATGATTAAACAACTATTCACGGATGTATAAGGGAAAGGATGTGTTCACACACTTTTGCACATTCTTGTAAATTCTCTTTATGTTGATTTAAAATCTTGTAGAGTTTATGATTCATATACATTTATTATTGTTTATGTTTTAATTTTAAATTCACTGATATGTGGTTAATTCTCTTCTTCCCAACCACACATTTTATAATTAAAATTCACTAATTTGTGGTAAATAGATTATGTTCCGTCTAGATGACAAAAAAAAAGTTTATGTTTGGTCTAAAGTTTACATTGAATGTCTGCATTCAGTAAGAAAAAACGTTTGTGGCAACTTCGTAGAGAATCATGGCTATTTTTTTTAACGTTTTGGATGTCTGTTTACTCTTACTTGATCATACCAACCACACATCTTAAATTCTTAGTTTTAAATACACTGACATGTGGATGTCTGCTTACTCTTAATTCTTACTTAATTTTAAATTCTTAGGTTTTGGATGTATGTTTACTCTTACTTAATTTTAAATTCACTAATATGTGGTTAATTCTCTTCTTCCCAATCACACATTTTATAATTAAAATTCACTAATTCGTGGTAAATAGATTATGTTCGGTCCAAAGTTTACACTGAATATCTGCATTCAGTGAGCAGAAAACAACGTTTGTGGCAGATCCATAAACGATCATTACCATTTTCTTTTATGTTCTGGATGTCGTTATACTTTGTGTTTATTTTGTTGTTATACATAGTTAAACCACGATCATACCAACCTTTGTGTGGTTATTTTCAGTTTTGTTCATGTGTAGCATTTTACAATTTAAATTTACTGATTTGTGGTAAATTGATTTTGTTCTTTTAGTATATGTCAAAACCAATATACTAATTTTCGTAATCTCATAATTTCTTTAAAAAATTTAATGCACTAATATATGGTCAACAAGTTGTATTCGCCTATATTTGTTCACAAGCAAAAGACATATTATTAATGCCTCTTACCCACCCGATATTTTTAATAAATTGTTTTTGCATTTAGTTTAAATTTCTCTTAATTCTCATTTTGCGCATTCAAGTATCTAACGTTTTGTGATTCATTTAAGTCGATCAATGTTCACATTTTTTATTTTAAATTCACTGATATGTGGTCAATCTTCTTATTTCCGACCACACGTTTTGCAATTTAAATTCACAGGTATGTCGTCAATTCTATTTCCAAACATTCACTCTATAATTTAAAGTCATTGATATGTGGTCAACATATTGTGTTCGGTTTAATATGTCCACACGCACATAACACATTATTAATGCCTCTTACCCACTGATTTGGATTTACAAAATAATATTTTTGTAAATGGTAACATTCAATTCTTATAAAATAAGTCAAAATCAACCTACTAGATTTCGTTGTGTACCCACCAAGCACCCAATATTTTTAATAAATTATTTTTGATTTTAGTTTAAAATTCTCTCAATTCTCGTTTTGCATATTAAAGCATCTAAATGTGATGGAACTATTGTGATAGAGGCTGCTGATTCTCATATCATGGCTCGTGCCTTCCCAAACACCTAAGGCCAGCCAACTAAAACCAATAGACTAATATTGTTCATGTGTAACATTTTACAATTTATATTTACTGATTTGTGGTAAATTAATTGTGTTCTTTTAGTATATGTCAAAACCAATATACTAATTTTTGTAATCTCATAATTTCTTAAACAAATTTAAATGCACTAATATCTGTCAACAACTTGTACTCGACTATATATTTTCACAAACAAAAGACATATTATTAATGCCTCTTACCCACCCGATATTTTTAATAAATTGTTTTTTGATTTAGTTTAAATTTCTCTTAATTCTCGTTTTGCGCATTCAAATATCTAACGTTTTATGATTCATATACGTCGGTCAATGTTCACATTTTTAATTTTAAATTCACTGATATGTGGTCAATTTTCTTATTCCTGACCACACGTTTTGCAATTTAAATTCACTGATATGTTGTCAATTCTATTTTTTCCAAACATTCACTATAATCTAAAGTCACTGATATGTGGTCAACAGATTGTGTTCAACTTAATATGTTCACACGCACGTAACACATTATTAGTTCCTCTTACTCACTGATTTGGATTTACAAAACAAATATCTTTGTAAATGGTAACATTCAATTCTTATAATATAAGTCAAAATTACTAGATTTCATTGTGTACCCACCAAGCACAAGATATTTTTAATAAATTGTTTTTCGATTTAGTTTAAAATTCTCTCAATTCTCGTTTTACACATTCAAGTATCTAAAGTTTTATGATTCACAAAACGTCGATCAATGTTCACATTTTTTATTTTAAATTCACTGATATGTGGTCAATTCTCTTATTCCTAACCACGCGTTTTACAATTTAAATTCATTGATATGTTGTCAATTCTATTTTTTCCAAACATTCACTTTATAATTTAAATTCACTGATATGTGATCAACAAATTGTATTCGATTTAATATAGTTCTTTTTGAAATTTTTGTTATTTGGTGGATAATAATCCACAAAACTAAGATATTTTGTAAATGTTAGAGTTTTGTATTTTATGAAATTATGCTACTTTGGTTGGTAATACTCCATAAAAATTGAGATATTTCTTAAAACTTTATAATTTGTACTTTAGGATATTATTTTACAAAATTTCGTGTTCGGTTTTATGATACAAAACAATTTCTATTCATGTTCTAAAATTCATTCGTGTTACAAAACAATTTCTATCCATGTTCAAAAACTCATTCATGTTTTACAGAATTTTGTATAACCTATGGTACAAAAGTATTTGCAAGATCTAAATTCATGGATTTCTTGTTGAGAGACGATAAAAAATAACCTTTTCTTATATACCAATATGTTCTCTACTCATTTATGGTTTGGAAGATCACAGATTCATGTTCGTAACTCCGTGTTCGGTATTATGTTACAGAAAAATTTCTATCCAAATTCAAAAATTCTTTCATGTTACAAAAAAAATTCTATATACAACATTTCGTTAGCGTGATTTCAAAGGTCCTTTGCATAATTCTGTATAAATTGTGATACCAAAGTATTTGCAAGATCTAAATTCAAGAATTTGTGGTTTAGGGACTATCAAAAAGAAATATAAATTCATAAACAAGCAAGACCTAAATTCATGAATATAGGTCTTACAAATCTTCTTAAATACCCGCTTACATCATAATTACCTAAAAAGTTGTTTACATATCTATAGATGCACTTGTCATACCTATTGCTACTTCCCTTACTGATGCCAATATTCTGCATCGAAGAAACATATTAATACCAAAACTCATATACATACTTTACTATACAAGTCATAGAATTATTGTCTTTGCTCAACTCAAAAAACCAAAGTGCATTAAGTCATCAGTGTGCCTAAATCGCTAAAAACATTATGAAACTATCAACCACAAAATAAAAACCACACCCATAACAACAAAATAGTACCAACCAAAATACAGTAAACATAAATCATTAACCACAAACCAAAAACCCACAAAATATGCACCAAAGACAAAATTACGACAAAACTGCATCCATAACACAGTCCTCACAAAATAGCAAGCATAAAAATAGTTCACACAAACAATCAAACAGTTCTCACTAAGCAACAACATAAACAACAACAAACTCAAGCACTTATAGAACAAAACCATGTAACTTCTTTTTAAAAATGTATATTTCAGAGCAAAAATATCATGAAACACAATCTTAATACTTACACGTTATGACCAAAAGACCTAACCAACAATATTTTCGGATTAAGTTCACATAGAAAACTGTAAGCTTCAAGAGTTTTAGAGATGAAACAACTTCGGAAATTTTGCAAAACCACGAACAATTCCAAAGTAAAACCCTATCAAAACACTTATGAACCAAAAATATAAAACATGACAAATAACCCTACGAGAAAGTCTGGAAGTAAAATGAAAAAGAAAAATAATAGAGAACTCTACAACATAAAAAATTATAACAGAAAACTCTACCTACACCAAAATCCTTACTCAAGCTCTACATAAAAATTTATAACAGCGAACTCACACCAAAACCCATACCAAAACTCTACATAAAAACTCACACCATAACTCTACATAAAAACTTAGAATAGAGAACCAAAACTCTTCCTCAAGCTTTCGATACCGTCTATAATCCAAACATATTTTGAAACTTCTTTACTCCTACAAATCGCAAAGGTTAAAAAAAAAAATTGTCCAAGAAAAAAAAAGATTCAAGAAAAAATGAGGTAAGAGAGATAAAGATCACAAAAGAAAGAAGAAAAAATTTCTATACATGACACTTTTATCAATAAAGAAAACTAGATATTGTAATTATACATATTTCAACCATTGGATCAATTATTGACGAAACTCATCCTTGGGTTAGAATTCAAACGATTATATAACTACAAGATGTTGCTTATTATTTTAGAAGGTCAATTTGGACACTTCCTTTGATCTCATTTTTTTTCTTTATTCGGTTAAATGAAGAGAAGTGCCTTATTTCTTACAAGTGTCTAAACAGGGTAATACTTCTCACAAAGTGTCCTATCACACAAAACACTCAAATTAATATGTAGCCGCAAGAAATGGTGACTACGTACAAAATCTTCCATGCGGAATCGTGTCTGGAAACAGTTATGAAAACGGTTAACAGAGCGACAGAAAAAGCGATCATGATCTGGTTCTTAATTCGGTGTAGCTGATGAGTGTGAATTTTACCGGTTTTATCCCTCGATATTCGTTCGTTTTGCACTAGTTTAGGATGCATTTTAGAGTCTCAAGGTAGCATTTGCATGTTTTTCATCATCTCAGGTGATGAATTGGAGTTACAAGAGAATTGGACCAAAAGAAGCCATAAAATAGCAAATTAGGCCTAAACCAAATTTAATGGGCTTTTTAGGGTCTTTTTCCTTTGTAATATTTTGGTTTCTATAAAAAGGGAGCCAAAGTGAACTAAAATCCTAGTTTTTTATTTTTAGTCTTACTTTTTCTTAGGTTAGAGATGTAACCTCTTTTACTCTTAAGTTTTCTTTGCAACATTTTGATTTCCTATTGCAGTTTTCTTCTTTGATTTTCTATTCCACTTTCTATTGCACTTTTTCTTAGGGGTGCTTGACCGGTGGAGAGTCGGAGGAAGTCCCTGCTACTACCACGTCGGTCTGCACACACCGGTGTGCATGACCGGCGAACGCACACGGAAACAACCTGCCAGGACCACGCAGGTCACTACCAGCAGTCTGCGTAGACTGGCGCATGCTCCAACCAGGTACCACTCTCACCTCTGCCAAATTCATTTTTGTTCTCTTTATTTTCGGTTCCCTTCTTCCGACTTGGACACACAGGGACTGTGTGATTTAAGTTTGGGGGAGGAGCCACCTCTCATCTAATGATTTTTGCTATTTTGTTTTATGATTGAGTCTCATGCGCATTTCATTTTATGTTTTACTAAAGCCTGAAAATTTTCAAAACTTTTGCTTTTATTCGGATTTTGCACGTAGATTGCATAACATTCTAGTTTAGGATTGAGTCCCATATAGGATGCATTACTTGTTTTCAAGAAAGAACCAAATCACCTTCACTCTAGATCATCTATTTTAGCTTAGTAGTCTCGAAGAATCTTGAAGTTCATAATCAATATATCTTGATGTTTAAAAAGCTAAGTCCATTGTCTGTGAAACTTGCTAGCTTAAGATTGCTTTCAATATTATATGAGTATAATCCTTAACTTTAATTAACATGATCAATTGTTGTACTTGTGTTTCATGGTATTTTCTTATTTCAAGCACGAATTTAGGCATCTTAGACCAAAACAAATTTAGCCCAAATCGGTCATTCTCATTTTTATAATGATTTCCTCTACCCCTTTGAACCCTTGGCCTAAACACTTATGTGAGATCTTTTCATTATTTTAGTGATTGTGATTTT
>OVAO01001763.1:0-14241 GCA_900406285.1 Biscutella auriculata
TAAATATTAACATCATTTGTATTAAGTGATATAAATATTAACATCATTTGTATTAAGCGATATAAATATTAACATCATTTGTATTAAGCGATATAAATGTTAACATCATTTGTATTAAGCGATATAAATGTTAACATCATTTATATTAAGTGATAAAAATATTTATTTCATTTGTGGTAAATGATATAAATTTAAATAATTGCATCAATGGTTAAAATGGATGTTAGAATTTAGAGTCACCACTTCCATGATCATTTTTTGTCAACATGTGGCCACAAAGAGGATTCATTCTCTTTAAATCCCAAAACTGCGTGAGACGAGAGGGTCGAACTAGCGACCTCTGGGTGACAAGCCAAACACCAGAACCAACTGGGTTAGAAGGGATCGTCCCCATGATCATTTATTTAAATGATGCAATTCACTTTGCATCATTCAATAAATGATATAAATAACTAAAATAAATTATATAACTTACATTGTTTGTTGTAGTGAAAAACTACATACTTTCTGACCATCAACAAATTTTAGAATTCTCAACTCGTTAGAACACTTACATCAATGAGCTCTTAAACATAAATTCTTATGAATATAATAATAATAATTTCACAACCCCAATAAATTAAGAACTCCAAATATTAATTTACCAAAACCCTTCTCCTTTCTTATTTGAAATTCTTATAAAAGTTATTAATAAAACATTAATATTAAAAACAACAACAATACTAATATTAAACACATTAATTTAAACATTAATATTAAACTCATAAGATAAAAACATTAATATTAAACACATAAGATAAAAACATAATAAATGATGATATTAATTTATTCCGAATTTTTACCATATATGCTCGATCAAGTCGATTTTGAGTTGATCATGTTTTATTCGATTCCGAACGTGATTTGGGTTGGCCAAAATATTTCCGAGATTTGTAGGCATATCCGTTGAATACGTATAATCCACTTGTGCATTACCGCTTTTTTCACTAAATTCTGATAAATCGTATTGAGTGTATGCACCGCGTTCGTCTTCAACTATCATATTGTGGAGTATGATACATGCTCTCATTATTTTCCCGAGCTCCTACCTTATCCCAATAAAGAGCGGGATTTTTTACGATGACAAATCGAGCTTGCAAAATTCTGAAAGCTCGTTCCACATCTTTTCGAACAGATTCTTGAGTGGTAGCAAATAACGATGCTTTAGGATCTTGAGGAAGAGAAATCAATTGGATAAATGTTGCCCATTTAGGATAAATACCGTCGGTGAGATAGTATGCCAAGTCATACTCTTGTCCATTTACACAGTAATTAATTTTCGGTGCCCGCCCATGTAAAATATCATCAAATATCGGTGATCTTTCAAGAATATTATATCGTCTAAAGTACTTGGAGTACCGAAAAAGGCATGCAAAATTGGGGTACCGAAAAAGGCATGCAAAATTGGGGTACCGAAAAAGGCATGCAAAATCCATAGGTCAAGCGTTGCTATGGCTTCTAGAACAATCATTGGTTTTCCGGAACCACGAGTATATTGTCCCTTCCAAGCGGTGGGACAATTCTTCCACTCCCAATGAATACAATCAATGCTCCCTATCATCCCGGGATATCCACGTGCCTCTCCAATTTGTAGTAGTCGTTCTATATCGTCGGGTGTTGGTCTTCTTAAGTACTCATCCCCGAAGAAATATATGATTCCTTCCACAAATTTCTCCAAACACAAAAGAGCAGTAGTTTCACCAAGCCGGATATATTCGTCAACCATATCTCCCGCACAACCATACGCCAAAATACGAATAGCCGCAATACATTTTTGTATTACGGAGAGACCGAATCTTCCGGTAGCATCTCTTCGTTGTTGAAAAACGACACTTCATTTGAGAGACAATCAACTATTTTCATGAACAAGCTCTTGTTCATTCTAAACCGTCGTCGGAATAGAGTAGGTGGATATGTTAGTTCATCACTAAAATAGTCGTTTCATAAGCGGTAATGACCTTGCTCACTGTCTCTTTCAATATATTGTCGTTTCTTCTTTTCCCAGGGACGTGGATCAGGGTTAATAAAATTCTTAAACATTTCTTCGAAAAATTGGTCGAATTGAGCATCAAGATCAAAAGGATCTTGAGAACCCGAAGCCATAAAGATTTGGTTTTCTAAGTAAAGAAGAAGAAGAATATTTTAAAATATGTAAGTAAAGAAGAAGAAGTTTTGAATATTTGGTTTGTAAAGAGTTACATTTATAAGAAACATAGAGACTTAGCTTTTATAAGAAGAATACAACTACATCCGTGACATAGAAAATACAAGACCCGTGACCAAGCAATGACACAAAGGACATACAATACAAAATGACACAAGCAATGACAGAAAGGACACATACTACAACATGACACAAGCAAGACACAATGACCAAATCCAAAGTTACCTTCTACAATGACCAAATACAATACCTATTACACAAGACCTATTACAGTGACCTATTACACAAGACCAAAAAGTTATTGGAGACCCGTGACCTTCACTTCAGTTCTTCTTCTACTAGTGACCTTCACTTAACTTCACTTCTTATTCTACCCGTGACCTTAGCTTCTACTTCATTTCTTCTTCATAAATCCTGCAAACATATGAAAAAGTTCAATAAGCAAACTTCATATCAACGAAACATAATCAAGCAAACATAAAATATCAAACCTAAATTTAAAGAAGCATTTCTTTGATTATCATGTCTTTAAGGACAATTTTCATATCATTTAGTAGCTCTTTTTTGTTTATAAGACTATGAAGAAGTTCAAGTTTCGTCAATCTTTCTTTCATTTGATTGTCTTTCTCTTTTATCTTCCAAACTTCTTCAAAATCTATAAGCGAGTTTGAGTTAGTCTCTTTGATACTCTTAACGTCTTTCCCTTTCCTCTCAGCGGTCTTCACACCCTTGGGCCTAAACTCTTGTCCATCACACTCTTTCGTAGTGTTTGATGAACTAAACAGGCCGTCAACCTTTCTTTTTTTTGAGCTACTCCCACCTTTCACCGTAAAAGCACACCACTTTTGGTCATTTCTAAGCTCGATCCAAGCGTGTTCTAAATTGAACTTCGCCTTGTGATCTTGAAAGAAGATGTCATATGCAACCTTTTGGACATCATTCTCATTTTGCCCACTATTTTATTGTCTCTTAGCCGCCTCATAGCACCCCACAAACTTGCAAACTTGGTCATTTATCTTATGCCACCTCTGTTTGCAATTACTAGGATCTCTGTTTTGGAACCCGACAAGCTTTGGTGAGGCATTGAAGTACACACCGATGCATTTCCAAAATGCATTGTGCTTTTGCTCATTGGCAACAATTACATCCTTGTTGGTGTTTAGCCAATCACTACAAAGCACAATGTCCTCAGTTGGAGTCCATTTCTTCCTCTCAATACGCACCATACCCTCTTCGGTTTCGTTAAACAGTGGGACTTGGGATGAACCAAGTTCCACACACGGGTTTAAGAACACGTGAGACAAAGGGGATTCTTGTTGGCTATTTAACAACTCCATGAAGTTAGAAGAGTGAAAAGAAGAATCCATTAGAAAGAAGAGTGAAAATGTTAATAGAAGGCGAGTTACTGATTAAGTTTCAAAAAGAAGAAAGAAGAGTGAAAATGTTATAGAAGAAGGGGAGGTATTGCTTAAGTTTCAAAAGAAGAAAGAAGAGTGAAAATTTTAAGTTTTGATTAAGTTAATCAAAACATGTTCAGTTTTATATAAAAGGGAGTTAGATGTCGTTTTAGTTTGTGGGTGGGAGCATTAAAGAGCTACACTATCAATGTTAACACTACAACAATTATAACTAACACCCCTAGGCATTTAAGAACTCCTATAACACTACAACATACACTACAATAATTTGTTCCTAATCCGAGAAACTATAGATCCAAAGTTAGATAGAGTAGTACCTTGTCATTAATCAGAAGCATTCATTGAGATGGGAAGGCTGCTTCACCACTTGCGGATTAATGCACCACTTGAGTACCTTAAAAAACACAGCATGAAAATGAGTTAACGAATTGAAGGAAATTAATGAAATGAGTTAGATAACTATCGATTCAGTTAATGAAATGAATTGAAGCATAAACAGATAACTATCATTTCAACAATGCCTACGCATTGCAATGCAATAAATTCAACAGTAATTAAGAATATTGTGATGTTCGACTGTAACACTCAACAAATGCAAACAAAACTTTATCATAATCAACCATCAAACAAAACCTTATCATTATCAACCATCAAACAAACCTTATCATTATCAACCATCAAACAAAACCTTATTCTTATCAAGCAACAAACAGAACCTTACCATTATCAAGCATCAAACAGAACCTTATCAATAATAGATTAGTTCCTAAGAAGAAGAAGAAAAAAGTTTAAACATGACCTGTGAAGAAGAAATTTCCATTCCTTGATTCAGCCATGTGAATAAGAATAGCGTATCACTGCAACATAAAGAATGTAGCAAACTAAGTTTTTATTTGAGATTTTTTTTGCCAAAAGGCATAACTTTAAACTGTAAATTAATCATGATTCAAACTACATTGATCTAAACTACAAAGTGTTTATTTGATACCTGATAATGTCGGCCGACAAGATTAATAAGAAAATACAAAGTGTCAGGCTGATGAAACCATCCTTCACCAGTTCCTGCAATAGAAGAAGTATCAAATTTTAGTGTATTATAAACTAAAGAATCAAGATTCATAAAAACGAATAAGAAACAAACACTTATTTGTTTCTTTGATCTTCATCCATCGCTTTGTTCACATCATCGTAACCCTTTTTCATCGTTTTTGTAGAGAAAGAAGATATTTAGTGGGTTAGAAATAGAAGAATGAAACAAGTATAAAGACATGAACTATTTTTGCTATCATACAAAGACGATATCAAGTACACAGACATGAACTATCAAGCTATCATACACAGACATGAATAAGAATCATCACTAGAGATCATATAGAGACATGAACTATGAAGCTATCACTGAAAGGAGATTGCATTTACACTGATTGAAAACAAATAAGGAGATTGCATTTACAGTGACGAAAACATCAATGGAGATTGCAATTACAGTCATGAAATGTCATACAAAGCGTGCCAAATCAAGTTTTACAGTGATCAAATGATGATATACAGTGAAGAAACAAAACATGGTTTTATAGTCATCAAATTCATATATCCAATTTTAATGAAATCAACAACAACACAAACCAGATAGCAAATTCACAGGGCATGAGAAGACTAATCTACTCGACTAAAACGATAACCTCATGTTTTACAGTGAATAAACGAAGCATGATTAACAGATAATAGTAATCAACTCGAATTAAGCAAGAAACAGAGAGAAATTTGCTTACCCAAGCGAGAAACCCCAAATCGAATTCTAGGGTTTCGAAACCCCAACTCGATTTCTAGGGTTTCGATACCCCTTATCGATCCCCCTAACCCACTCACCTTCTCCTAGCCGGATTACGGGTCTTCGCCATAAAAATCGCCGGAGTTTTAGTCGTCGCCGTCGAAATCGCCATAAAATCGCCTCGAGAGCTCTGCCTTCACGATTTTCTCTATTTCTCCGTTTCTGCTTCGCGAGAGACGAAACACTTCGTCGTTTTCGTTTTTTTTACCCGAACCAATCACATCTTCACACGTGGCGCTTCAAATATGTATATGAAAACTCTTACGCAAGAACTGTTTCTCCTCTTTATTTTCTGATTTAAATTTGGGCTTAAGAACACATTGTTGGAGAAGTATAATCTAAAACTTAGATATTTGAATTATATCTCAAACCCCTTTTTGGAGTTTTACATCAAGTTTTATGCCCAATCTTGCAGAATTCGAATCAATTTTGGATAACCCAACTCAAACCGAGTTGATTTAAAATTTTCTTTTCAAATTAAAATGTTTAAAAAAACAAAAAAAAAATCAAAACTTGAGTAATTTGAATCCAAACGAAGCCGATATCGTATTCATTATCGAATAAACATATTTTAATAAAAAATCACTCGAATAATCTTAACCGAACCGAATAATTGATTGTCAACATCTAATTTAACGTCGCGTCTAATTTTGTTCGGTCAACAAAAAATTATGATAAAATTTTTAAGTCAACGAAAATTTGTGTTTAAAATGGTCGAAATTTAAATATTCATAATTTTTTGTCATTTTTAAAACGATATAATTTTATATAACAATAATATTTAACTCTGTTTAATTATTATGTTAATGAAGTTAACATTTAGTTTAATTTTGTTTGATCAATGAAAATTTATGATTAAAATATAAATAATTTTTTTTTGTCGACAAGAAATAATTTTAAATGGTATAAGGTAGAATTTATGCTTTATGCCAAAAAGATTCAGAGGATTAAATGCATGTAAATGCGTATTTGCGTTACTTAGATTATGGATTTAGACAAATCTTAGAACGAACTTTAATATATTTTTTTGTGAGATTTAATTTCCCTATAAAACTCCTTTACCAACCACTAAAGCAATTGTCCTTTGCCGACAAGTCGACAACAATTATTATCTTTGCATATTTTTCTACATTTTAGAAAGCAAATCACGGCGTGTATCACATCTACTGTATATTAATTCAGAAACATTTTTAAAAAATAACTTTAACCTTATGTATTATTTATGAATAATTATAAAATATACTATTCATATATTTACTAACCAATTAAATTAAATAATAAAGATTTGATATCTAATTATATTATAATAATTATTTTAAACAACGATTCATTCATAAACTAATATTTAAACTGATTTTAGATTTTTATTATTTATTTTAAAAAATATTACCAACCAATAAAATTAAATAATAAATATTTAATTGTAAATATACAATTAAAAGAAACCACTAATAATTAACAATTTAACAACTAAAATATTATAAATATAAATATCTATTCCACACATTATATGGGTCAAAAATCTAATTATTCAATAAAAATACTTTGATAGTTTTATATATTTATTTATCTAACTGTAGTATTTATCGACGATAGTTAAATTTAATGTGTCTAAAATTGTTTTTGCTTCGTGTTCGATTGGTGATACAATATAGTAAAAGTTTGAAGGATATATGTAATACTAATTTCATATTTAAAATATGTAAAAAGCAATTGTAAACTTCAGATGCAATTAGTTCTTTTATTTAATATTTTTTGTTTGTCAATTATTGTTATTATATGAAGTTTGATTCTCTTTGAAAATGAACGTTCTCAAACTCTCTCTCTTTTAAGTGTTATTTTTTAGGGTTTCATCGGAAAAGAGAAAAGCGACAAAACTCTTTACGACGTCTAGTCTTCTCTCTTACATCGCGTCTCTCTCTTCGCACCCTCTCCAAGCCAATTTCAGCTTCATCGGAAGTGGCTAGTCATTAACAAATCCTTCAACTGAAGGCAAAGCACAAGTCTGCATGTTCTCTGTAGTGGCCGACGGCTCTCGATCTTAACTTCGGCGAGGATCCCCGCGTCAACCCCGGTGAGCCCCTCCTCTACTTCGTCTGGTTGCCTAGATATGAGGGAGATATGACCAACTCTCCCACCACCTCTCGAGGGTTCTTCTCCGTCGCCCTAGTGGTTGGTGCGGCGGCGGGGCCTTAATGCCAGCAAGTTCTTCGATGGAGAGATCCCTCAGCCATGGTGTAGCGTTTTTCTATGGGTAAGTTGTCGCCTCCTCGCGGGTTCGTCCAGTTGGGTCCCCTTTGCGGGATTGTGGCGAAGGTAGCTCCTTCTCCAGCGGATCTCACTTCTCTAATTCAGCCGGTTCTACCTTGGCGCTAGGTTTCTTATCTCGGCGGTCTTTGCCTCTTCGTCACCGCCGATGAAGATTTGAAGCCTTGCAGTGTTGGTTGTTGCGTGCGGCGGCGGATCTATTGCAACAAATCGACGACGGCGGCGGGCAACTTAAGTTAGAGGAAGAGCTAGGTTTAAGGTTTCAATGAGCCTTTACTTGATGGATTTTTTCTGTTGCTCTCTTTTTAATTCTCGGTTTGGGCTTGTAGCTTTGTAAACTTGGACTGGATTATGCCTTTTTTATTTATCAACTAAGAAAACCTTTTAACAAAAAAAAATTATTGTTACTATATTAAAATAGAAACAACAAACATATTTTTTTAAGAGCATCTAATAACAACAACTCATTAGAGCAAATAAACTTTTCAAATAAGAACTAGAGAGATCTCGTAAAAAGGTATAAACATGTTTAAACAATATGAAATTCTTATCAAATCGAAAACAATTCCAACTATCTCATTGACTTGATAATAACCAAATCAGAATACTACAATAAGATTTGAATCTTGTAAGACGTTCTAATCCTAATACAACAAAAACAATTAACATATTATAAATACCTAAAACTAATAAACTTAACAGAGTGACCATTATTACAAACTTAAAATCCAGAGGCCCGTTAACAAAATTTTCATCCAAATGGGCCTTGAATCCATACACCAATTTTTTCAAAAAATTCCACGCGTCGAAGCTATTACAACACACAATCCTCAAGATGCAAAGATAAGAATTCTCTCTAAGGGATACAATAGATGTGGGCTTGGTGTTGATCACCAATCGTGTAGACGTGGCAATCATGCATCCATTAAGTGAAGCCTGATCACGTCATTGCCGTGTCTGGTGCTCCTCCGCCGTCCAAAATTTTTGTTTTGCCACATAGAGTACTCGTTTATGCAACATAAAAAACCTTTAAAGACCACCGATGGTTGAGCGGTCACAAGTAAATCTCCAAGAAATTTAAAGAAAAGCTAACAGACTGGATCAACGATCCTCTAGGGCCAGAAGAACTCCAACATAGAGTAGCACGTCGGCAACCACAACAAATAGAGAGCTGCGAACACAACTCAATCTCCTTAAAGAAGGTCACCAACGTCAAAACCCGACATCGGAGGAAGGACAAAAACCTCGCTCTCCTCTACCCCTATCTACATCAAACCCTAAAAACAACATATAGACAAGATATATACAAGTCTTCCTCCTCACAACGCCGAATAGACTGTCTGAGGAGCACCGAAAACGCTTAAAATCTGAACCAGTTGAAGTGTTTAGTAGAGAAAAGGCATATGATATATTCTTTTTTTTGTTTAAAGAAGAAATAGAAAGAATATTTCAATATAAAAAGATAAATGTTTCTAAAAGATAAATAAGCGATAAGTTAATCATTTTATGATGAAATTTCATGGATTGATAAAAAGAAAATAGAAGTTGGTGGTTTTTAATAAGATATTGGAGTCTACACATGATGTTCCACTAAATTCAAATCGAATCGATTTATTAGATAATCCAATTGATATGATATGAAATTGATCTGATTGATCTAATTCCAAATTGATAATAAAAAGTATTATCGAAATTAATGATTAAATAAAATATTATCTTGATAGAACGTGCAAAAAATATCTCAAGTTAAAAAATATAAAATCTTAAATAATAGATATTTGAAACGAATTAATCTACTAATTACGGGTTAGTTTTAGGTGGACACCTATGGATATTAACCTTAACAATCAAAGTGGCATATTTCATAAAGGTAAAATTTTAGGAGTAAAATTACTATATTTAAAAATTAATTAAAATAATTACTTCAATTTATCTGATTTTAACTATTTTAAGATGCGATCGATAAAATTTTTCCTGCGATCTCTTCTCCGACTGCTTTTTCGAAGCAAAATCGTGGTTTTTCTACTTCTTACCTTCAATTATCCTTCTGTTTTATCGACCTTCGCTTTATATATCAAGAAATTTGAAAATCTTTTCAACAGTTCCAACTTGGATCCGAGAAAGATCCTTTACAACTCCCACCAATGATTCATAAGCAAGTTGCTATCAATAGAAAAATAGGTTATATAGTTAAGGGTCTCAAACCATCACGGCAACTTCTTCTTTAGATAAAGAATACATTTCCTTCGGCGTGGAAGTTAGAGGGGAAAGTTAATGGTCAGATCATAGAAGATAATTCAATACAGTTCTACTTAGATATTGATTACAATATGATGAATGTCTCATAAGGAGGGTCTTGATCGCTTAAAGATTGGCTTGTGGTGGTTGATCGTTGGAAAAATCGAGATAACCCTAAGTTTCTCAAAGAGATTACGTTATGGGTTCATATACTTAATTTACCCAGTGAGCATAGATCATATCAGATAGTTGGAGACTCGTTGGGAGATGTAGTTGAGTTATTCAAAAAGGAGGCAACGCTTAATACCCCGCCTATTGTCAAAGTTAAAGTCGAAGTGTGTGTCATTTCAAAACTGATTTTTACAAGACTTATACAGTTGGATGAATATGGTGATCCTACACTTATTCGCTTTGAGTATGAGCGATTGAAGAAGATTTGTACAAGTTATGGAGCATTAAATCATGAAAATACAAAATGTATAGAGATAATTACAAGTATGTATCAACCTGCTTAAGAGTATGGTGAAGTTTATCCGTCTTTACAGTATACAACAAATGTTGAGGTTGATCAAGAAAAATACAAAGAGAAAGTTAGTGATGTTGGCAATAAAATTCTTAATCCAAAAACACGCATACTGTGAAGAAAGATTCTCTAAATCAAACTCTATTTATGGATACTTAGAGGGGATCTACATATGATATCCAACCTAATCACATTGGAGCTGAGTACTACAAGGATAATAGTAAGCTTAAGAGAAAGGATTTGGATTTTGATGATGATCAGTCTGGTCAATTAGTAAAGAAGCAATTAACTGATGTTGCGAAGATAAAGGGTTTGGTAGGTTCCCTGAAACCACCTGAGGAACAATGAGAATATTGCATTGGAACAATTAGTAAAGAAGCAATTAACTGATGTTGCGAAGGTAAAAGGTTTGGTAGTTTCCTTGAAACCACCTGAGGAACAATGAGAATATTGCATTGGAATTGTCAGGGTTTGAGGAACCCCTGACAATTCCAAAACTTAAATATATCATGAGAACTTATTCTCCTGATATCTTGTTCCTCGTAAAGATAAAAAATGCTCATGTGTTTGTACAAATGTTTGAGAAGTTATTGAATTTTGAGTAGCATTGTTTTGTGTCTCATGTCAGGTAAAGTAGAGGATTAACAATGTTTTGGCGGTCTTCAGTGACATGTCATGTTCTGGGTAGACCTTCAATAAACTACTCAAATTTCTTCATCACTAAAGGTTCTGTGAAATACTATATAACCTATATCTATGAAAATCCATATAAAAAAGATAGGTTACTTTTGTGGAATAGAATGATCTCATATGTTCATTATGGATTGTACAATAGTTTTCCAAGATTACTCATTAAAGACTTTAGTGATTTTTTTTCGGATACAGAGAAGCTTGGTGGCCCTGCAAGATCAACTTTGTCTTTTTTTATGTTCAAAAGATTGTTGAATAGTTATGGTGTACGAGATGTAAATACAGTGGGAGGCAAGTTCACTTGGCTCGGTAATTGTCACTCTTACTCCGTCAAGAGCATAATAGATCGAGTGTTTGCAATAATGGTTGGATCAATGCTTTCACGAACATGTAAGTTAGAATGTTGGATTGGTTGGGATCGGATCATTGTCCGTTGCTACTAAACACAACTTTTTTATGGAAGAAGATCTTGATGCTTCAAATACGATAATAAGTGGCGAGCTAACCAACATGTTCAAGAGGTAGTGAGGAAAACTTGGGTTGAAAAATGTCGATTTCTTCCTACAAGAAATTTTAACAAGGCTCTCTTCTTCTATAAAGAAAACCTTTCTAAGTGGAGGAGGGTTAATAATGTTAACTCCAGCCATAAAATCATTGATTTATAGACAAAACTTCAAAAAATCTATGATGAATTCTTGGTTGATTTTGCTCAGGTCTAGAATATGAAGAAAGAACTGATTACTCACTACAGATTAGAAGAAGAATACTGGAAAATTAAGAGTCGAATTCAGTTGTTGAATGCTGGAGATAGAAATACAAGGTATTTTCACTCCAAAACTATTCAGAGACGTAATAGAAATATAATGTCATCAATCACTGATAATTATGGAGTGAAAAAAATTGGTGAGAATGATATTCAGAAAGTTATCACAGATTATTTCACATACTTATTCTCATATGAAGATACAATGGACAATATCAGTAACCTTCATTTGGTTCAGTTTAGGATCATGCTGGATATGAATGAGAATCTTCTGAGGCCAGTTACTGGAAAGAAGATTGTTGATGCCTTGCAAGAGATGAGTTCAGATAAATGCTCTGGTTCTGATAGATTCAATGCGAGATTTTACAAGCATCACTGGTAGAGAATACGACGATGTGTGATTGGTTTTGTGGATTTATTTTTCCAAGACCAGATTCTAGAATTTTAAATAAATCTTACTACAATCTGCTTGGTGCCTAAGGTTAATTCTCCAAGAATGGTTAAATAATTTTTTCCAATCAGCCTATGTAATATAGCCTACAAGCTCATTTATAATGTCCTTACAAATAGGTTGAAACATTTGTCGAAATTTATCATTTATGAAAATCAATCAGTTTTCATTCTTGGTCGCCTTATAACTAACAATGTTTTGGTTGCTTATGAGGCGTTTCATTCATTACATACTAAGAAAATTAAGCATGATTTTGTGGCTTTGAAGCTAGATATTACTACATTTTTTGATAAAATATGATGGAGTTTCATCGAGTTTGTGCTTAAAAGGATGGGGTTTGCAGATAAATGGTGTGTCTGGATAATGAATTGTTTGTCCTCAATAAGTTATTCAGTTATGTTGAATAAGAAGCTTTTGGGACACATTCTAGATCAGAGAGGAATCAAACAAGGTGATCCCTTGTCACCTTATCTCTATTTTATTTGCCCTAAAGGCATGTCCTGTCTTATTTAGTCTGAGATTCAAAAGGGGAGATTTACTAGGTTTGAAAAGAGTAGGAAATGATATGTGGTTTCTCATATGTTCGTTGCTGATGATTCTCTGGTATTTTGTATAGCTAATGTTGATGAATGCAAAAATCTCGAAGGAATTCTAGAGCAATATGAAACGTTGTCTGGACAAAAGGTTAATTTTTAGAAATAGACAATTTCCTTTAGTATATGAATTCCCATTCAACAGAGAAATACAATAGCTCAATTTATGCATATTACCAAGGTTGAGGAATTTGGTAAATATTTGGGACTTCATGAAACTATTGGGAGAAGGAAACTGATTAATTTTCTTTTGTTGCTAAAAAAATATATCTAAAACTGGATAATTGGTTCTCTTTACTTTTGTCTCTTGCATGAAAGGAGGCACTTATAAAAGCAGCTATTCAAACCCTCTCTACCTACAATATGTCTTGTTTCTTATTCCAGAACACTATAAACCATAATACTATAAAGTAGAAAATTGAACAATACATTAAAAGGTTTTGGTGGTCTTCTGAGAAAAATATAAATAAGATTCCTTGGGTGTTATGGAAAACAATAGTGAAATCAAAAGTAGATAGAGGAATTGAGATCAGAGATATAATGACTTTTAATATTGCATTGCTAGGCAAACAAAGTTGGAGAAAAATACATGCCCTTGATATCTTACTTGCGTGTGTCAACAAGGCCAATTACTAATCAAACATATCAATTATGATGACTCAGACTGATAGAAGACCGAGACATGTCTGACGTAGTATTCTTAAAAGATGTGAGCTTCTTAAGAAAGGTGTGTACTGGAAAGTGGGTAATGATAAAAGTATCAAGGCTTGGCAAGATAATTGGATTACTATAGGTCCTCCTAGACCAGGAAGGTCTAAGTGTCTGATACAAGACCTTAGAATTAAAAAATCGAAAATATTATTGGGAAAATATAAGATTTACGTAAAATCTTGATTCATATCTTAACTATATTTGTTTAATATGAAGATGTTTAAATTTTTTTGAGAATGTTAATTCTTGTAAATTTATTATTAATTAAAAATTAAAATTGATATATTGTTAATTGATAATAACTAAATTATAATCTAAACTATACCAATTATTAAAAACATTATATCTTAACTAATATTTAAAAATTAATTTTTTAGAAAATATATTTTAAAATCTTAAGAAAAATTAGAGTTTTAAATAATATAAATCTTAAATTATTATGTTTGGTTTTAGTTAGATAGTATTAAATTTTCTCTAAATAAGTTTTTTGTTTATTTTATAATAAATATAATTTTATTTATAAATAATTTATGGTTCTTAGCTTTCACTCCT
>OVAO01001764.1:0-14237 GCA_900406285.1 Biscutella auriculata
TTCACCATGTTTTTAATTGAATGTAGGAAGGCAAGATTGATTGGTTGAGATGATAGACTTGACACAGTTACATAATAGCGGATAGCGAGATTGTGAAAATGATGAGATGAGTAGTCATTTTAGATCGAGAACGCTCTCATCGACGAGTTTAGGATTGCTAGACTCTTGTTTTTCAAACCACTTCTCCTTGCTTTGAACTTGTTTGCTTGAGGGCAAGCAAAAAATAAGTTTGGGGGAGTTGATATACCTTGATTTTAGTCGGGTTTTAGATTAGTTTTCGTTCGTTTATTGTTAGTATAGGTTGCATTTAGAGTCTATTAGGATGCATTGCATGTGTTTTTCATGTTTCAGGTGTGGAAACCTACTTTGGCGGAATTCGGAATCAATTGGAGCAACTTGGCGCATTTCTTGAAGTCTTCTCTGATTTTCGGAGACTTGTACCGGTCAGCCTTAACCGGTACGAAGACCGGGCCTCTATTCGCAACACTTGTACCGGTCTGGCTACACCGATCCACAGACCGGTACACTATCCGATATGCTTGGAGCGGTCAGCCTCCCCCCCTTCTTTTCCGATCCGAAAACCCCGAGGCTCATTACGGGGTGTGGACTGGTCAACCACTGACCGGTCCATGATCACGAAGACCCGTACCGGTGAAGACAAATTGAAGCGGACCGGTCTGGCTGACCGGTCCAGATACTCCAGCAAGGCTGCTTTGTAGGGCAACCTTACTATTTGGAGAGAACCTATATAAACCATTCTAAACATTTTTCTCCCATGTTTTACTCTCTACTTCTTTCCTTTGTTCTTGAATACTATTGTTGAATCATTGATTTCTTAGTAAGAACTTGTTTATTTTATTTGAGTTTCTTCTTAATCTCCTTTGTTAATCATGCTTAGTTTCACTTCTTCCATGTTTTTGTTTGCCACAAGTATGAGTGAGTAGTTCTATCTTAGGTGATTGGAATGGTAGATTAGGGTGATTGTGGGTTGAGATTGAGTTGCTTAGGGCTTAAATATCATTGATCTTCATATGTTTAGTGAACTTAATGCTTGATTAGGAGTAGCTAACTTGATCATGTAGCTTAGTGTCTTCATGTCCGGAAGTTGTTTGTGAAAATGTTTGAATGAACTAAACATGTGCTAAATGAGGCTTAACCAAGGGATTGTGCTAAGATTGTTTAGTAGTTGTATGGGCTAATGTTCATTGCTTGTTAATTGTGAGTTTAATCAAGGGATTGTTCACTCTTGCAATTAGTAAAGGGATTTTCACCAAGGGATTGGGTTAATCTATTTTAGATAGATCCTAGACTAAGGATTAACATTTGCATGATAGAAATGAGTAGTTTGATCAATGCCAACATCACCCGAAATCGATTGCCATTCCAATTGCCTAGTTTCCCCTTTATAATCTTCAATCTTTTTTCTTGCTTGTGCTGCTTTGTTATTGCAATTAGTTGATAATCATTTACTCATATTAGTATGGTTCTTGTTAGTGACAAATAATTCCATCTTATTAACCAAAACTTAGTAGTCTCTCTATAGAATTAGTGAGTAATCACTCCCGGTTTTGGTCCGATAAACCTCGGGTCAACAACCCATTATACTACATTGATTAGTAGTCTTTACTCTCCATTAGTTAATAGTGTGAGGATAAATACATACTTATCAGAAACGTCGAAGCTTTGTACCGTACATGACTGCAGAACTACTTCTCCCCAAAAAGTAGTGATAAAAGAAGAAAAAGAGGATTAAAACAGTTAGCAGACGCTGCAAACAAAGGAAATAGACCAGCATGGTATGTTTATGGCTCGATCCTTTTGTGCAATAGTGGCGAATCAAAGCAAAAAGGTTTCGACATATTATCTTGTTTTATAAAATCTATAATGTCACACACGATGGAGGAGACCAGAAATTTCAGTGAAAGTATTCAGATTATTTTATGGATGGGTAGACTGACGACGAGAGAACTCATAACAAGCTATGTTCGTGATAGGTGCAATTGTGGGCCGAATAACTTGTTACCGCGTGGTCTTGGTTGGGATGGTTATAGCGATATGTCCGACAAGCTTATTTCTACTTCTACCTTATGTCACATTTGTTTATGAGACCGTGAAATTACACATTGTTTGTACTTCATTCGGTAGTAGTTTTATTTATGTTTATGTTTATGTTTCAGCGTTTATGCTTATGTTTATGGAGTGATCAACATACATTTGTTCCTTAATTAGTAGATTGGTGTTTCTCTCCTCTTATTATAAACCTTTCTTTCTTTAATGTTGTGTTTTCTTAAGTTGGTGATTTGTGATGGAGCAAAAAACGTAAATTTATTCGAATTATTGTACCAGTTGACTAGTTGTCATTCAATTATTATAAATATAACATCTTTAAGTTGTACCAGTTGACCTGTAGTCATTCGAAATATTAAAAATACATATCTAAGTTGTACCAGTTGTCATTCGAATTATTATAAACGTTTCTCACAAATCTCGTAATTTCCAGGCAAAATTGAGAAAATTGTGCTCGTGAATGGCTACATAAACGTATACGCTGTGTAGGGGACGATTGAGAATAACATATAAACTCGGTCCTGCTCAGAAGAGGTTGATAATGAGAAATTTCGCCTTCTTTTTATTGGTTAAAGAGAAGACTAATATCTAATTATAGTCGAATGTAGTATAATGGTTTTGGATACAAGTATCCGGGAAATATCGAACCAATCTCGGAGTTTTGATCGCACACTAATTCTATAGAGAAGATTACTAAGTCTAGGAAGATAATAGAAGTTGTTTTGTCACTAAACAAGTCTACTAGAATTACCAAATTGCATTGAGAAGATAAAGTAAACTACAAGTCAACGAAATCGATTTAAGAGAAATAAAGAGAAACTAAGCGGATGGATTGAGGTTATCGACTCGGGTGGTATACTTCTTACACATACTACTCATTTAACAACATCTAAATGCTCATCTTTGATCTAGGAGCTATCCGATTTATATAAGTTCAATCCCTTGGTAAATACCCTTTACCCAAACATTCAAGTATCAATCCCTTGACTAAATGAATGAATTGACAAGCATTAAAACCTAGTCCATGCAATCACTATATGATCCTAGCACAATCCCTTGGTTAGGCTTCAAATAGCACTCAAAATATTAATTCGGGCATTTCAACGAACACCTTCCGGGCGAGAAATGCCTAAGTTCTAGAATTGATTAATTACTTCCCTTTAGCATTAAGATCATCAATTAAGTGAAGATTGGTTGATTACAATCCCTAAGTAGTATGTCTAAGCACTAAACCATCCTAATCTACCTAATCCATCCACTTAGGAAAAACTACTCACTAATCATAAATCCAACAAAAATCAAACAACGAGTAATCGTAATGGAAATAAGCATTACATATAAGCTAGTTAAAACCAAGTATCAACAAGAGTGACAAAAGATTCAAAACAAGAGAAAAGACAAAAACTAAGAAAATATGACATCCTGAAGTTGGTTGGGGGTTGGGATATTTATTGTCTCGCGAGGAATCGTCCTGGGCTAGTAGACCGGGACGCATTGGTTGCCTAGTCCGGGACGATGTTCTGGAACGTCTTCTGTCTAAGCCCATCTCGGGCTGGACTGACCGGGATGCTTCCCGGGACGATGCGAAACGGTGGACTCATGGGGAACGTCCTAGGCTGGGTGGAGCCTCCAGACCGGGATGGTTACTCCGGGATGACCCTTTGTTGCTGAGGCAGAGGACTGTCCTGGGCAACGCCAGACCGGGACCTGGGCCGGGACGGTGTTCTGGAAATGGAGAGAAGGTGTCCCGGGCTGGGTGGACCGGGACTATGAGATTCCCAGACCGGGATGGTTCGTAGGACACGACGACGTTTGGCTCGGTTTGCAAGCGATCCTTTGCTCGATTCGCATTACGCCCTTTGGTTGCTTCAATCCTGAAATATGCAAATGAAATGCAATATGACCTAAAAGGATTTTAAATTCAAGCTAAAACCGAATAAAAACGAATGAAAACTAAACCTAAAAACGATCAAAAACACAACATATCAGAGGTGTTGTTGGAGCTTCGATTTTGCATTTAAGGTCGACGAAGTTGAACGAAATTAAGGAAATCTTAGAAATCAGGAAATCCGGATCAGAAATAATCCGGGGCGAAATTATACGATATAGCGCTAGGCGCCTTGGTAAAAGTGGGAGAGGTGATGAAATCCTTCTTTTTATTTATATATTTAATTAAGGAAGTGAATTCTTATTATAATTGTACATTCATTTAAATCAACGATGTCACTCAAATTCATACTATTACAACGAAACATGTAAATATATTCAATATGATATTTCAGAAGCGCGTTAAATTAGAGCTGAAATTAAGTCTCACAAGGAGAAATTAAGAATTTAAAACTAACCACTAAATCAAATGCACTCAAAATTTAATTATTTGCATTTTCTTACCAGAATTTGTAAAAAGTCAATGGTCTACCAAGCATGACTTGAAGTTTAAATGATTAAACAGAACTATTGACGAATCAATGTTGTTTTAATCATAGGTTCAGGTCGACAATAATTGGATAATATTCTTTGTGAATGGACACATAATGATAATATATATGATGTTCATTTATGTAAATAAATCAACGAAAAATGCTAAGTTTAAGTTTTTGTAGGGTTAATCACACATATGCATGGTTTTTAGTTTTTGGTTTTTGAAGTTTTTGGTTTTAAAAATTTTAGTTTTTAATTTTATTATAGAGTTTAGTTTTTAAATAATTTGAATGGTTATTTATTTGGTTTAAGTTTTACGCTTATATATTTTATTTTGATATGTTTTAAATTTCAAATATGTTTTTCTTGTTTTTTAGTTCTGTTTAAAATGTTTGAAAATTCAGATCTTAATTGTTCAGATGATTTTAAATTTAATCTATAATCTTAAGTTAAAAAAAATGAATTATGCATATTAAGGTTTTGTATTTTGTGTATATTTTGCAAATATTTCAAGTTTAATAGTTTTATTTTAAATAAAGATTTAAGTAATAGATGTTATATTTTGTTTTTCAAATATTAATTAATAAAATAAGTTTTCAGTTTTAATAGCTATTTTCTAGTTTTTGAAATCATTAAAATAAAATACTATATATGCCAAATAATTGGTAGATCATATATTAAAATAATTGATTAAAATGTATCAGGATATATTCTTAATGGATAAAAAAGAATAGAAAACCAAACAAACCGAAAACATGCATAATGTTTCCAATTTATCCAAAAATATTACGTTTTTCATGTAATCTACATATATAAATGAGTGCAAAGAAAAAATCACATGGAAATATATGATATGAGTTCAGAAATATTTAAATGAAATTTTTTTCTTAATTTTTTTTTTGAAAAAAATATCTTTCAATTTTAAAAGTTTTTATTAACGGGAGGCTCGAGAGAGGGGCCCGAGGATGTCGTGAACGGCACGCGTTTCTTTTTTTTCCACTTTTTACTTACTTTTTTTTTTTTTTTAACTTTAACAGTGTTTCAAATGATTGGTTAGTACTCTGTTTTTGTTTCCTGTTAAATCCTTATCAACAATATTCAGCTTTTTTTTTTAACTTTATTACCAAACAGTTAACGATCTTTGTGTCTTAACTTTTATATGTTTTTTTTCAAATTTATATAAGATTTGAAATTTTTTTGAGAAACATGTTTTGTGTGTACATATTTAGAAGAATTGACCAAGTGTGTGAAAAGTACTTTAGGTTTTGTTCCTCATAATTATTATTATTATTAATGGATCGCTTTAGACGTCGAGATCGAAGAAATTTTGGCTCAAACGAAGCACATGTAAAACTAGATTATTGCTCTACCTGAGTAAATGCATTGATGATCATCAGGGAAACACACGCTACAAAAGGTCGTATTTAAACGATGGTCGGAGGATCTCCGTCTCTCAAATCTCACCAGATTTTTTTAAAAAAATCTAGCGAGAAGCCAAAGAAAAATAGAAATTTAGAGAGAAAAAACTATTCTAACTATTTCCATGTGACTGTTTTTTTAATTTTATTACCAAATATTTAACAATCTCTATGTCTCAACTTTTATGTGTTTTTTCAAATTTATATAGATTTCAAAAAATTGAGACCCA
Organism: Biscutella auriculata; assembly: GCA_900406285.1. Classification (NCBI taxonomy): domain Eukaryota; kingdom Viridiplantae; phylum Streptophyta; class Magnoliopsida; order Brassicales; family Brassicaceae; genus Biscutella; species Biscutella auriculata. The sequence goes on from OVAO01001764.1 coordinate 6,137, forward strand.
TGTTGTGTGTATATATTTAGCAGAATTGACCAAGAAATGTGTGAAAAACATTTTAGGTTTTGTACCTCATAAATATTATTTATTACAATTGATCCCAATATCATTTTGGATATATCATTTCGGACGTTAAGATTGGAGGAATCTCAAGTTAAACGGAGTATATGTAAAATTAGATCATCGTCCCACCGGAGTAAACATATCTCCGATAAAGAAGATGGTTATTGGGGGAGTTTGAGATAAGAGAGACCGGGTTGATTTGACACACAATGTAAAAGGTCGTGTTTAGACGGTGATCGGAGGTTCTCTGCCTCTCAGATCTTACTGGATCTCTTTGGAAAAATCTAGAGAGAATTCCAAGAGAAAAGAGATTTAGAGAGATAAATTATTCTGATTTTTTCCTCTTGTTTCTAAAAATTATGGATTTGACTCCTTTTTAATTTTATTATCAAACAGTTAACAATTTTTGTGTCTTAGTTTTTTATATGTTCATATTTTCTTCAAATTTATATAGATTTGAAAATTTTGAGAATCATATTTTTGTCAAATTTTTTTTATCACAAAAGACTAATCTATTAATTAAAATTTTCACAGATGAGAAAAACAAGATTTTTCACGGGAACTCGATATTTCAACTTAATAACTAATAATTTCAAATATTTTATTAAACAAAAGTCACTTTTTTTAAATCATATTTGTGTGTACATATTTAGAAGAATTGACCAAGGGTGTGAAAAGTACTTTGGCTTTGTCCCTCATAATTATTTTTATTACCATCGATCCCAAAACATGTAATAATTTGTAAAAAAAAAAGAAAAAGCCTTAAAGTGAAAATGATGATTAAGATCTTCCAAGCACGCCTGTCATAACTCATAAGGTTGTTTAATGGGCTTTATTAAGACACTAGTATTCGGCCCAAATAAAAATCGGAGTCATTTTGGGTAACCATTTAAAGTATTTGATATTTTTTTAAAATTCAACTCCTTTATTAGATAGTAAAGGTTTGTGGACCATAAGGGGGATCCACTCCCTTTTTTACACACACATAAGAAATATATCTAAACCTATACTGTTGGCTGGAGTCGAACTGCTGACCTCCTGGTCCAAAGGTGTCCGGCACACTCACACAAACCAAGTGTGCTGATAGTGCCCGACTAAAGTATTTGATATAAACTAAAGTATTTGGGAAATTAGGAGGGAACGTAAAATCTAAAAAGATTTGAATTTACTAATATAAGTAAGCTTCCACGAAGAACAACCATGGCGAAACACGTGGCTTCACCGACGGAAACGATGCTTGTCTGGATTCTATACCAGTTGATCGGTTACTCGACTGTTTCACACCGAACGTGAAATTCTTGTCGGTAGTGAATATTAGGATATATGATTGTATATATTACATATTATGATTACTATAAATTAGTATAGTTTTCATATATGTTGTTCAGTTTTCTGTATAAATTATTAATCTAAATATCAATAAAAATGATCCATTCTATATTCAAATAGTGAGACATAAAAAAAAAACGAAACAAAACCGTTAAACAACTCCAAATAAATTGATTCACTAAAATCGATAGAGTTTGGGTCTGTAATAATCCTCTAAAATTGACTTTTTTTAAACACTAATTTTAAAATCGCTTCTTCGCAAATGATAAAGATGAACTTCATGACGAGAAGAGGATAGTCGATGGGTAATCCGATTCAAAAAAATGTTTATTAGAATAACTAAAGTATATGTCACATTAATTAATCAAATTAAATAATAAATAATTAATATTCAATTATATCATATTAATTATTTCAAACATTCATTTCTTTATAAACTAATTTTTAAATTGAATGCAAAATTTTATTATTTATTTTCTTAAAGAAATTTACTAATCAATAAAATCAAATTGTAATAATTTGATATCTTTTTATTCTTTTATTTCTAAAAACATTTACCAACCAAAAATATTAAATAATACAAATTTAATATTTAATTGTATCATTTTATATAGTTTTAAATATGTGATATACCTCCTTTAATTTTTTTTGTTTATAATTCTTAAAAATATGAACCTAAGTTATTTGTTTATTCATTTAAAATAATAGATATTTGTATATACGTTAAGATTCAAATTTTAAATAACATATATAAATTATTTAATATACAGAATAAACTAATATTATGGTAAAATTCTATATAATATATACATATATGAAAAAACGTTTTAAACATATTTAACTAAAAGAAATGATTGAAAATTTAATAATAAAAATATTATAAATGTGTAGAAATTTAAATATTTTTTTAAAAAAAATTTATAAATTATATTCATTAACCGATTAGTTTATGTCATAATAGATATATGTTGTGATGTTTCTATTTCGGTTTTTAGATGGTATAGTCGATATCAGTGGAAAAGAAGATTAACAAAATATATGGTTACATCTTTGTCAATGCTACTTTTTTTTTTAATTAATACGGTGTTAAAAGGAATTAGGATTTTTATTGGATCACAATTAGTTACAGAAATATAAAGAGTAACCAAAAATATTTAGTTGGACAAAAAAAGAGGAACTAAAGATAATTAATCTCTTCAACTTTGGGCTAGTCTTTAAACCATTTGGACCAACTATTCTTTTATTCATTTAAAAGGTCAACAGCATCTTGGGCTTTGACCTCACTTTGTCCAATACAAAAGCAAGAGTAATCATCTTCAAAATTGGTGCATTAAAAGTTCATATGACTCTATCCACTTAATTAACATCATTTCAAAAAATACAATTTTTTATTTTCATAAAATCTCTTAATTTTTGTAAATTATTATTTACAAAATATATGTAAATTTTCAAAATACATAATTATAACTATTCATAAAATCTCTTAATTTTCATAGATTATTGTCCATAAAATAAGCATAATTTCATAAAATATAATATTCTAGCGTTTTCCAAAATTTCTCAGTATTAGTGGAGTAATATTATCCATCAAATCAACATAATTTCAAAAATACATAATTCTAGCATTTTATAAAATCTCTCACTTCATGTAGACTTATTACCCATCAAATCAACATAATTTCTAAAATACAAAAATCTTTCAATTTTTATGGAGTATTATCCATCAAATCAGCATAATTTTTCACAAGTTCAAAATTCTTAGAAAATGAATTAGTTTTATGGACTATTATCCACCAAATTAGCATGATTCCCCAATTTATTTTTTGAAAAAAACTAGTATTTTACAAAATCTCTTAACTTCTGAGGACTATTATCCACCATATCATCATAATTCCTCAAAATATAAAGTTTGAGAGTTTTATAAAATCTCTCAACTTTCGTATACACTAGCCACAAAATATGCATAATTTTCCAAAATACATAATTCAAGCGTTTAAAAAAATCTCTCAGTTTTTATGGACTATTATCCATCAAATGAGCATAATTTCTCAAAATACAAAATTATAGGTTTAAAACCTCTCAATTTTTATGGATAACAACCCATCAAATCAGCATATATTCCTAAAATAGAAAATTCTAACGTTTTATATAATTTGTCAATTATCATGAACCATTACCCACCAATGAGCATCATTTTCTACAAATAAAAAATTCAAACAGTAAAGAAAAACTCTCCATTTTCATGGAATATCACTCACCAAATAAGCATAATTTTTCAATATAAAAAATTCTATCAAAAAATTTATCAGCTTTTGTGGACTATTATCACCTAAAATAACATAATTCCCCAAAATATAAAAATCTATTGTTTTACAAAATATCTTAATTCTCATATATTATCATCCACTAAATCAAGATAATCACCTAAAATACCAAATTCTAGCATTTTACAAAATCTTTCAAATCAACATACTTTCACAAAATTAGCATAATTTTCAATATACACATTCTAACATTTTACAAAATCCCTTAGTTTTTATGGACTACTATCCATTAAACGATATAATTTTCAAAAATACAAAATTTTATTGGTTTACAAAATCACTCAATTCTAATTGATTATTATCCACCAAATCAACATAATTTTCCAAAATATAAAATTATAATGTTTTACAAAATCTATGAGTTTTTGTGTACTATTATTCTTTGAATCACCATAATTTCTCAATATACATAATTCTAGTGTTATATGAATTCTCTATGTTTTATGGATTATTATCCATCAAATTAGCATAATTTCCTAAAATACAAAAATCTAGTGGTTTTGCAAATTCTATGAGTTTTACTAGACTATTATCCAAAAAAGCATAATTTCTCAAAATACAAAATTCTAATATTCTAAAAATTCTCTCGGTTTTATGGAAAATTATTCACCAAATGAGGATAAGTTCTCAATATACAAAGTTCTAGCATTTTAAAGAATCCATGAATTTTTGTGGACTATTATTCACTGAAGTAACATAAGTTCCCAATATACTTTGTTTTTGTAGATTATTATTCACCAAACTAACATAATTCTTCAAAATGGAAATCTCTAGAGGTTTACAAAATCTCTAAGTTTTATGAACTAATATTAGCCAAATTACCATAATTTCTCAAAATACATAAATCTACCATTTTACAATTTCACTCGGTTTTGTGGACTATTATCTACCAAATCATCATAGTTTCCAAAATACAAAATTCTAATATTTTACAAAATCACTTAGTTTTGTGGAATATTATCCACCAAATCAGCATATTTACCAAAATAAAAATATTCTAGCGTTTTACAAAATCTCTAAGTTTTATGCAATATTATCCACCAAATAAGAATCACTTTTCAAAATACAAATTTTTAGTATTTTAAAAAATCTTCTAGTATTTTTTGTCTATTATCTACAAAATCACCATAATTTATCAAAATACGAAATTATATCGTTTTACACAATCTTTGAGTTTTTGTGAATTATTATTCACGAAATAAGCATTAGTTCTCTAATAAAAAAATCTGGCATTTTGATAAATTTTCACTAATTTTATGGATTATCCACCAAATGAGTATAATTTCCTAAAATAAATTTCTCTTAGAGTTGTGGACTATTATCTACTAAAACAACATGATTTTCTGAAATATAAATCTCTAGCATTTTACATATTATATCGATTTTTGTGGACTATTTATCAACCAAATAACCATAATTTCTCAAAATACAAAATTTTAGTTTTTTACAAAATCATTAAGTTTTGAGTTTTATTATCCACCAAACCACCATAATTTTTTAAAATACAAAATCTAGTTTTTTAAAAAATATTTCGGTTTTTTTTTTTTACTTTTATCCATTAAATCAGTAGAATTGCTCAAAATACTTAATTATAATTTTTACAAAATCGTTTAGTTTTTTTGAGACTTTTACCCATCAAATTAACATAATATCTCAAAGTACTAATTTCTAGTGTTTTACAAAATCATTGTAATTTCACAAAATACAAAACTTTAGTGTTTTACTAAATCTATTAGTTTTTTACTATTAACTACTAAATCAACAAAATTTCATAAAATACAAAATTCTAGCGATTTACAAAATCTATCAATTTTTATAGACTACTATCCATCAAACCAGCTTAATTTTTCAAAATATAAAATTCTAAGGTTTTACTTGATCGTTGTGGACTTATACCAAATCATTGTAATTTCCTAAAGTACAAAATTCTTTCTTTTTACAATATTTATAAGTTTTTGTGAATTATTATTTACCAAATCAACATAATTTCTTAAAATTTAAAATTTCAGCATTTTAAAAATATCTCTATAGTTTTTGTGAACTATAGTATAAAAATCAGCATAATTTTCTAAACTACAAAATTCAAACATTTTTAAAAGTCGATAATTTTTTGTGAAATGTTGTTCACCAAATCAATGGATAACTTCTCAATTTATAAAATTCTAATATTATATAAAATATTATAAGTTAATTTAATAAATTAACATCTATCAAATAAACATAATTTTTCAAAATATAAAATTATAATATTTATAATAACAAGTTACAAGATCTACCAGAGACGTCAAATCAAGGTCTCGTTTCAGCTAAATCAGAAGGTTTTATTGTACGTAGTAGAAGAAGAAATGATTTTTTATTTTTTTTTATTTTTTTAAATTTTTTACGTTAATACTTATGTCATATATATAACCTGGAGAGCCCAGAAGCTTGCTTACAGAATGAAGAAGGAGAGCAACTAAAACAGATTAGCTATACTCTCAAATGAAGCAATATTAAGAAGAGGAATATCAATCATTTTGAAAATACTGATACCAAAGGCTAAGGTAGGAAGCTTTTCGAACCGTTGAGTTAGATAGCCGAATGGTGTTCTCCTTGTCAATGGCGAGAAGTTTACCTCTTATAGAGATACAAATCTGCTTGAATATGAGCTGAGATGAAAAGTTGGTGGAGTTATGAATCCTTGAGTTTCTTTCTTTCCAAATAGAGTAAAAAGTGGCTTGCAAGATGAGTTTGCAAATGACTCTGACTCTTTTCGAGAGGGGAGCCGTCAAAATCCAATGAGTAATCTCTGTGAGAAAAGCTGGAGGATTGAAGTCTGCATGAGAGAAAAAAGCCGCCCAAATCTCCATAGAGAATCTGCACTCAAAAGATAGATGAGAGCGAGTCTCGTCATGATCATCGCACATAAGACACTGTGACGGGACCGACAAGCCCCATCGAATAAGTTTGTCTCTGGTGGAGAGCCTATTTAGCGTAATGAGCCAAAATAGAAATGAGTGATTCGGAATCCCTTTGCCAAACCACACCGCTTTATACCAACTTGTCTAGGGACCACACAGATTGAGATAACGCCAAGTGAGAGAAGCTGAGAACTGCCCAGGATCTGAAATGTGATCATGTCTCCATAAGAAAGAATTAGATTCGAATAGGGAAGTGTCAGGCACCTAAAGGGGAAGACAAGTGCGAAGGAGAGTGATGATAGGATGCCTTCCCTGAGGGAGATTCCAAGAGTTATGACGAACCGCTTGAGCAACAGTGGCCATCTTATGAATGCCAACGACCCGATGACCATTAGAACCTGTGATAGTAATCAAGGGTCCGAGATTTGTCCAATCGTCATGCCAAAAGAGAGCGGTATGACCCGAACCAATCTGCGCAAATAGAAGAGGACGAGCAATATCATTGTGTTTGAGGATCTTTTTCCAGATCCAACTTCCATTACTAGAAAGTTGGCTCTCCCAAAATAGCCTCCGTTTGATGAGATTTTGCTGCGTCCAACACTACAAGAGAACACAGGTTTAGCCACTGCAAAAGGCGTCGCTCAGGAGTGGCTGTTAGTGGTTTTGTAACCCCAGAGCGACTACATCGTACAGTGACTAATTTCGCGTTGCTAATCTGAATCGTGGCTCAGTAGTCGCTATATAGAGACAGCAGAGCGACTGTCCCTGATGTAGTGGCTCTTGAGAGCGACTACTGACAGAGTCGCTAAAAGATGTAGTGGCTGCGGAGTAGCTCATGATTGCAACTACATAGAGACTGGTCAACGGGGGTTGCAAAACTTTGCAACTCCGGAGCGACTGCAGTTTAGCCACTAGTTTGCAACGCCCCTAAAAATTAGAGCAACTACAGTTGAGCAACTGATTAACAACTCCATAATAGCAACGCCTTAGCAACCCCGAGTTTAGCCACTGATATGCAACTATGTCATTAGCCACTCCGTTGCCACCACGAAATAGCAACCACGTTGCAACCACATTGTAGCCACTCCTTAGCCACTCCGGATTTAGCAACCGCTTTGCAACCCCGGGTGTAGCCACTCCATAGCCACTCCGGATTTAGCAACCGCTTTGCAACCCCCGGTGTAGCCACTCCATGTGAGCCACTCCATTGCAACGACGTAGTTTGCAACTCCTTTGCAACGACAGTTTTAGCCACTCCTTAGCCACTCCCGCTGAGCCAATGGAGAGCGACGCCTCTAGATACCAGATTTATAAAAAAATATAATTAATTTAATTAATTAATTTAGATAATAAAATTTAAAAAATAATAAATTAATTTTAAATTTTTAAATTAAAAATTTCCAAATGTAATATAAAAAAAAGCAATAATTAAATATTGTTATTTGTTCCGAAACGTGAAATAAAACAGATACTACTGAGGGGGGTCGGGGT
>OVAO01001765.1:0-14236 GCA_900406285.1 Biscutella auriculata
AAGTTGTCATTTTCTACTACATGTCATCCGCAAACCGATGGTCAAACTGAAGTTGTCAATTGTACTTTTTCTACATTTCTTAGAACTTTGGTTAAGAGTAACTTGAAATCTTGGGAAGAATGCTTGCCTCATGTAGAATTTGCTTATAATCATGCANTATAATCATGCACTAAATTTTCACCGTTTGAGATTGTTTATGGTTTTAACCCTCTATCACCATTGGATTTGTAACATTTACCTTTGAGTGAAAGAATCAGTTTAGATGGAAAGAAGAAGGCTGACTTGGTAAAGAAAATTCATGAGAAGGCTCAGAAGAATATTGAGCACAAGAAGGAAAGAAACTCAATGGTTGAAAATGGATATTTAAGACCAAGAGGAATTCAAATGGTAGTGTGGAAAAGTATAAGGCTCGTCTAGTAGCTAAAGGCTATACTCTAAAAGAATGGATTGACTATAAAGAGATATTTTCTCATGTTTCATCAGATGACTCTTTAAGGACAATTATGGTCCTTGTTGCACATTATGATTTGGAGCTTCATCAGATGAATGTCAAAAAAGTGTTTTTCAATGGAGACTTCGATGAAACAATTTATATGGAGCAATAAAAAAATTTTGTCTCAGGTGATGCAAAGAAAATGGTATGCAAATTGTTGTAATCCATCTATGGGCTATAATAAGCGTCTCGTCAATGGTACTACAAATTTCATAAGGTAATCATCTCCTTAGGTTTTGAGATGAATTTGGTTGAAGATTTGTGTGTATCAAAAGTTCAGTGGGAGCAAGTGTATCTTCTTGGTTTTATATGTCGACGATATACTATTGGCCACAAACGATATGAGCATGCTAGTTGAAACCAAGATATTTTTAATGAAAATTTTGAGATGAAAGATCTTGGTGAAACATCTTTTGTCTTAGGAGATTCATCGAGATCAATCTCGAGGAATTCTTGGAATATCATAAAAGAGTTATATCAATAAAGTACTCAAAAGGTTTGGCATGCAAGATTGCAAACCAGGAGATACTCCAATTGCTAAGGGAGACAAAAAAATTCTCGATCAATGACCTAAAGGAAATATGGAAATTCAGAAGATGCAGAAGTTCCCTTATGCATCGGCAGTTGGATGTCTGATGTACGCTCAAGTTTGTACGCGTCCAGATATTACGTACATTGTTTGAGTTTTACGCAGATACTTAAGCAATTTAGGAATGGACCATTGGAAAGCAGTCAAAAAGGCCATGAGGTACTTGTAGAGGAAAGAAGACCATATGCTCATGTAACAAAGATCATATAATTTGGAGATCATTGGGTATTTTGATTCTGATTTTTTGGGATGCCAAGAAAGTAGAAAGTCTCCATTGGGATATGTTTTTTGTTGGCTGGTGGAGCTATTTTGTGGCGTAGTGTGAAACAAACACTCGTTGCTTCCTCCACCATGGTTGCAGAACTAGTAGTAGTCTACGAGGCATCAGATCAATACGGTAGTTGTTTTGTAGTGCGAAACTAACACTCGTTGCTTCCTCCACTCATTGCTTCCTCCACCATGTCTGCAGAATTGGTTGAGAAATCTTGTCACAGGGTTGCGTATTCTTGAGGGGATTGAAAGACCACTTATTGTGGCAATAAGGCAGTTGTTTTGTATTCCGGTAATAATAAAAGTTCGGTAAAGTATAAGCATATAGACATCAAGTACCGAGTGTTAAGAAAATGGTACAAAGTGGAGATATTATCATAGAACGTTTAGGGACAAACTCCATGATTGCAGATCCTCTTTCAAAGGATATTGTGCCAAAAGTATTTCATGAGCATACTACTCGAATGGACATTTCGTTGTTTGGGAATCATTTGGTTTAGTGGGAGTTTGTCATTCAGTTTTTGATTCTATGTTGTTTGGTTGTGTTTTACACATTTTCTGATCAAAAATAAAGTTTAAGTTAAATTTCGGTTTACACTTTGTATAATAAAGTTAAAAGATCTCACTAAAGTATGACCAGTTGAAAATCGACATGTATTGATCATATTTCATGTGATTTTCATGCTACACGTTTCATAATTGATCTATGTCATTTAGCTATGTTGATTTACCTGACTATGGAATGTTTAGTTATGATTGATATAACAAAAGCCGCTATAATCCTAAGTCGATAAGGTTAATTGACGAGATTGTTTATGCCTTGACAATAATGAAAATATTGAACTCACTAAGGTATATCACATTTTTAGAATACATATATGACCCGTTGAGAGATTGTAAGATCTATTTTTTGGGATCACATATATATTAATAATGTGTTAGGGTCATTACTTATTAAATCAAATATTAAGTAGCCACTTTTGTAATAAAGTAAAGACTTGAGGCATAAATATGATAGAATAATTAATTGTGGATATTTTAAACAATTTCTAATTCGATGAATGGCTGAACTAGAAATTGATTCTATATAAATAGAGAGTTATGGTTCTCAAAACAATTTTAACCGAAAATACTGAAATTCTCTTGATTCTATCACCAGAGACCTAAAGTTATTCATAGTTTGCTTTGAAATATTCATTCTCTGTTTTAGATCCATGAATGGATTAATCAGGTACCCTTGATTATATTTATTAAAAAATTAGTGTGATTTAAGATTTATGGATTTATGAAATTACAAGAAGCTTGAGATTCTCCAGCCATATCTTGTAGAATGCCGAAACTTGTCACCTGTTTTCAAACCGTTTGTGTCCAAATCAGAACACAACTACGAAAACAGAACAGGTGAAACTCGTCTCCAACCAAAGACCGGTAATGCCAAATCCGCGAAGACAACCTTAAGACATAACTAAGCAGTAAAGGAAGAAGCAGAGAGATACAAGAATTCCAGTTCTTGTTAGAAAGACAAGGAGAGACCAGCAAAGAGCCAAGAGATGTCATTGATTAGTACATTAACTCTGCTACAAGAGTATCATAAGAAGTGCCGGAGAAGCGAGGAGAGAGCAGAAGCATTGGAATCTTTGTGCAGATTTACTTAGGCAAGAGAAGTCAAAACGTTGAAGAAACACTAACCACTGTAGTATAGAATGATGTTATATAAATATCATCCTTTTAAATATTAGTGAAATAACTTACACAACGAGACAATACATCATAAATTCATAATGAATGAATTGTCAAACTTATTATCCATATAGTTTCTAAGGAAAAAAAATCAGAACACAATAAAAGAGTTTTGTATATATATAACTCCTCTTCAATAGATATCATCGATCGAATACTCTTGTCTTTTTCTTACTGCAAGAGAAGAGCCAAGAAGGCGGAGAGTGATGCAGCAACGATGGATCCAACCACCGGGAAAGCGACGTTGGCAGAGGAAGCTGCACCTGGTGCAGGTGCTGGAGACTCCATTGTAGACGCCGTGACTGAGCTCACTAACACGGCCGAGATAAACAGAGCGACAAAGAAGTTGTTGACGTTCTTCATTTCCATTATTTCTTTCTTTATGTATTTCGTTAAATTTTTTTTTTGTGTTTTTATGTTTTTTTTTGTCGGATGCCTACAAGGTGAAGGTGGTTAAAGTATTTATATACTATAATGAACTGTGAAAATAGAAATTGTTAAGAGTTTTAAGCTCTGCCATTAATTAAAAAGACTAGAAAAATTCAAAGAGTTTACTAAAATGGTTCTTTTTGCTAAACTTAGGAATAAATAATTAGCAAAAATAGACTAGAGCCATTTTCTTTTCTTTTTTCTTTTTTTTAGCGATTTTCTTTTATTTTGTTTGATTGAGTAGTCTCGAATAATAACCCTTTTTTGTTAAACTTAGGAAATAACTTTTTATTTTTTGTTAAACTTAAGATTTCGGATTTTTTTTTGTCAGCAATAATAGTATTTATTAAAATGAATCAGATATTCACGTAGATACACATTTTTTACTAAAATGTCTAAATGAGTTTAGAATTATGGGCCTAAATGAGTCTTTTTTATGAAAATTTTCATTTAGACCAAATTAACTAGTTAAATTTATATGGGTTTCAAATGGGAATTCTATTATGATCCATTTAATAAAATAGTTTTACAATTTAATAAATAGGGATGTATAAAACTTATTTATCTTTTTTCTTCAGAAGTATCTTTATATTTATATGGTTTTAATAGTTAAATTTTAAAAATAATTTAATTTTGAATAACAAAATAAAGCAATTTCATTTGTAAAAAATGTGTAGTAACATTTTTTCTAGAAAAAGTAGAATCGCAGGTTTTTACGAAAAACGCGGAATCGCAAATTTTTTTGAAAAACACAGAATCTAGATTTTTCAAGAAAAACGTAAAATCACGTTTTTCCAAAAACGCGAAATCACAGATTTTTTCACGAAAACGCGAAATCACGGGGTTTTTCACCAAAAAACTCGAAATCATGGGTTTTTCACTAAAAACACGAAATCATAGGTTTTGTTCACGAAAAACGCGGAATCACGGTTTTCCACAAAAAACGCGAAATCACTAGTTTTTTCACTAAAACAGTGAAATCAAGGGTTTGTTCACTAAAATGCGAAATCAAAGGTTTTTTCACAAAAAATGCAGAATCACAGGTTTTCACGAAAAACGCAAAATCACATATTTTTCACTAAAAACTTAAAATCAGGAGTTATTACACGAAAAATGCGAAATCACGGATTTTTCACGAAAAACGCTTAATCACGGATTTTTTTACGAAAAATGCGAGATCACAGATTTTTCACGAAAAACGCGAAATCAATGGTTTTTTCACTAAAAAGCGAAATCAAAGGTTTTTTCACGAATAACGCGAGATCAAGGGTTTGTTCACTAAAAATGCGGAATCACGGATTCTTCACTATAAACGGAAAATCACGGGTTTTTACATGAAAAATGCGAAAACACGGTTTTTTCAAGAAAAACGCGAAATCATGGGTTTTTCACGAATAACAAAAAATCATGGGTTTGTTCACTTAAAACGCGGAATCACAGTTTTTCACAAAAAACACGAAATCACTAGTTTTTTTTTGTCATCTAAACCCATTCAATAAAATCAAAGTTGGTCGATTGGGGTAATCATAAGATCATCCCCGATCGAAATGTTATGATTTACATAGGTAAAAGGGGACCCCCATGCTCGTGCTCCTTTGACGAGAGCATCGGCACAGACATTTTGGTCCCGAGGAATCCAAACGAGACGAAAATCAATAAAAGCTTCCTTCAGATGAGAAAATAAATCTAATTCGGCTTTAAAAGATGGCCACTCGGTGGGCTCTGCGATCATCCTAGTCAAATCTGCGCAGTCCGTCTCGAAAATGGTAAGGGAAAGTCTTCGCTCCTTGAGACACTCCATAGCCCAAAGCAAGCCGTTCATCTCCGCATGAAGGGCGGAAAGACATTGTCGGTTGGTTTTTGCTCCCTTACTAAACGTACCCCCATTATCCCTTAGGATCCACCCAAGACCACTAATTTGCCGGCCATGATCGATCCAAGAGGCATCGATTTGACAAATTGGTCGTTGGGGGACTGAGATGGGTAGAGTAGTGCAAGTATCTTGGTCTTCTTCCTCGAACTCCGGAGCTTCCTTTTGGTTGGCTAAATCCCAACTTTCTGCTTCAAGGACTGCGAGTTGAAGCGTATCCAAAGCTGAGACGTCTTTGCCGTTGAAAACTTTGTCGTTTCGTGCCTTCCAAATGAACCATAATAACCAGGGAAAGGAGTCCCTCTGAGGTGAGGGCATTCCGACCTCCTTTTTCTTCCATAAGAGGAAATTCATATTACGATACAAAGATGTACTCGGGAAGCAACCCGGATTGGACGGAAAGTCCGAAAGGGCCCAAACTTGGAGGGAGGGGGGGCACTCGAAGAGAAGATGATTTATAGTCTCCTCTGGTGCGCCACATCGCGGGCATCTCTTGTCTACTCCCAGATGTCGAAAATTTAATCGCTCACAAGTCGGGATGAATCCAGAAATCGCTTGCCACATAAAATGCTTCATTTTTCCCGAGGTTTGGGTCTTCCATATCTGACTAAGGAGATGTTTGAGACTAGGTTCTAGGGCTCCGACGAGATTAGCGAAACGTGAGATATGTTGGGAGAGATTGTACCCATATTTTACTGAGTAGGTCCCAGATTTTGAGTAAGACCACGAGTAGCCATCCTGGGAAGTAGGATGGCTTGGTCTCATACCCATGATCAGGGAGTGATCCTCAGGATGTATCAAATCCTGGATTCGGGAAAGGTCCCAATCTCGGCCATGGGCGAGGAGTAAATCTCGAACACGAAGTTCGGAATCCCTGGGGAGGGAGGTCGATACGGCTAGAGGGGGCCTAGGGGGCTTGGAAGGGAGTCATGGCTCACTCCAAACCTTCGTTTCTAANCGAAGGTCATGTCTCAAAAGAGGTCTAGCTGCTATAATGCTTCTCCATCCATAAGATGGAGAGTAAATTTTTCGCTCCTCCATCGGGGTTGAGTTCCTATAATAACGTCCTTTGAGAACTCTTGCCAAGAGAGAAGATGGGTAATGGATCAAACGCCACAATTGCTTAGCTAACAGGGCTATGTTGAAATCGTGCAGATCTCGGAAACCTAACCCGCCTTCCTCTCGAGGTAAGCAGATCTTATCCCATGCAACCCAATGTAATCCTCGACCATCTTGTTTAGAGCTCCACCAGAAGGCTGCAATTGCACTTTTTAGCTTGTTTATCAGACATTTGGGGAGAAGGAAACACGACATTACATATGTCGGAAGAGCTTGAGCTACTGATTAATTAGGACCTCTTTCCCACCTTTGGAAAGGAATTTCGCCGACCAAGTGCTTACTCGATCATTTAATCGATCTTGAACAAAGGCAAATACTTTTCTTTTTGATCCGAAGATGTGTTCGGGGGGGCCAAGATACATGCCCATACCGCCTTCATTGGTAATTCCCAAGACCGACTTAATGGTACGTCGATCCTCTGCAGACACCTTGTTTCCAAAAAACAAGGATGATTTGGCTTGGTTAATTTTTTGTCTTGAGGCGTCACCGTATATCTTTATGATTTTTAAGATCTCTGCACACTGCGGGAGTTCTGCTTTTCTGAAAAATAGACTATCGTCTGCGAATAGTAGGTGCGAGATAGTCGGGCTTGCAGTTGCAATCCTGATACCGGTAATCCTCTTCTCTTCCTCTGCTCCTTTGAGGAGGGAGATGAGTGCTTCCGTGCAAAGGATGAAAAGGAAGGATGAGAGTGGATCACCTTGCCGAATGCCCCGTGAGGGTTTGATTCTCCCTCTCGGTTGACCATTAATCAGGATCTGGTACGAGACCGAGGATATACAAGCCATAATCATTTGAACCCACTTGTCCGAGAAACCTATCTTGAGCATTAAGGCCTCTAAAACCTTCCATTCAACTCTATCGTAGGCTTTGCTCATATCGGTTTTAATGGCCATATACTTTGATCTGCACATGGGGTTAGTGTGGAGGGCATGAAAGTTCTCCTGGGCTAAGAGAATATTGTCTGTAATCAAACGTCTAGCCACAAAGGCTGATTGGNTTGATTGGGTCTCCGAGATCAGACTCGGGAGGGTTGATTTCAATCTTTTGCTTAAAAATTTTGAGATAATCTTGTAGCCCACATTGCATAGACTTATAGGTCTAAACTCGGTCACATTCCTTGGTTTATTTTTCTTTGGGATGAGGCATATGTTCGTTTGGTTGAGTCTGAGGTCCATCTTCCCTGTATCGAAAAAATCTTTTACAAGGCGGACGACGTCTTGATCAACTAGGGGCCAAAATAGCTGGTAGAATCTGCCTGTCATGCCATCCGGTCCGGGAGTCTTGTTCGGGTTAATTGCAAACGTGGCTTCCTTTATCTCCTGAATGGTTGGTTGCGCTGTCAAGAGTGCATTGGTTGGTTCTGAAATCTTCTCGGTAATATACCGGAGGGAGTCTCCTATATTTAGGGAATGGTCGGACTGAAAAAGCTTGGTGAAGTACGAGACAACCACTTTCTCGATCCCCCGTTCGTCTTCAACCCAAGTCCCATTATGATCTCGAAGGAAAGTAATCCTATTTCGGGATCGTCTTCGCTTTGTTGAGGCATGGAAGGATTTTGTATTTCTATCTCCTTCTTTAAGCCATTGGTTTCTGCTCTTTTGCTTCCAAAAAATCTCCTCATCTCGGAAAGCAGCATAAAGTCGTCTG
This sequence comes from Biscutella auriculata, assembly GCA_900406285.1. Classification (NCBI taxonomy): domain Eukaryota; kingdom Viridiplantae; phylum Streptophyta; class Magnoliopsida; order Brassicales; family Brassicaceae; genus Biscutella; species Biscutella auriculata. Next base: position 8,161 of record OVAO01001765.1, read on the forward strand.
CGGGGGAAATCCATCTCTTGGACTGTGGAATCGTCGTTTTGTAAAGCTTCATCAATCTGGGTTTTAAGATCCTCAATTAATCTAGCCCGAGTTTGTGGTTGTAGATTTCTTCCAAGAGGAGATATTACTCCGGCAGGAGGAGATCTTTTTATGGAAATTCCAACGTGAGACTCCATCAAAGTCTCTCCAACCTGCAATTACTGCTTCCTTAAAGCCTGGTTTACCGATCCATCTTTTATCGAAGATAAAATTCTTCTTTCGATGCCTTATGAAAGATTCGACTTTAGCTAGAACGGGTCTGTGATCCGAGCCCCATAACTTTAAGTACTCCACATTAGTGTGGGAAAAAAGGTGATGCCAAATTTCTTTCCCAACAGCTCGATCTAGTCGGCATTTAACTTTCCCGTTGTATCGTATGCCTACCCAGGAAAGAGAATTTCCTTTATGGGAAAAGTCTAGCATCCCGCAGTTATCTAGCATGTTACGGAAAGGGATGAAAGAGGCTTCTGGTCTTCTTTGACCTCCTCTCTTCTCGTGGTTACCCGTGATCTCGTTGAAGTCTCCTATCATGAACCATGCATGATCTCTAGTGAGACTGATCCGGGTCAATCTTTCCCAAACTAATTCTCGGTACCTTACTACCGGATCCCCATAAACGAATGTCATTGAGACCTTGTCCCCATCTACTTTGGCCTCTATATCTATCAAGCGATTATCTGAATAGATTATAGAAATGTTTGGCTCATTCATATAAAATAAAGCTAATCCCCCGCTTTGCCCTATCGGGTCAACGGTAAAAACTTGATCATATTCGAAATACACTTGCAAATCTTGCAGAAAAAACGATTGTTCTTAGTCTCCGATAAAAATAGAAAACTAGGTTTAAAACTTTTAAAGAGATCCTCGAGATGTTTTCTTGTCAATTCGGCCCGCACCCCCTGACAATTCCATGATATCACGTTCATGATTGTCCCTTCGATGTTATAGCAGTTAGCGGATTAAATATTGATGCATAGAGATCTTGTAAAAAAAACACTTAACATTGTGCTAGAATAAATGTTCTTGAGCAATTTTTAATCTTAGCCAAAAGCTAGAGAATTCTTCTTGTGATGTAAAATGACATAGCAATGAGCTAGAAAGAATGACAGATAATTTTGTATGTTGATCTAGATTTGAGTTTTTCCTGATTGTCGATCTATTTGCTGGATCTTCACGGTTTTGTAGACAAATTTCTTTTGGCACCAAAGGGAGAGAGTGGTGGTGGTCACTAAAACCGTGAAATCACGGGTTTGTTCACTGAAATGCGAAATCAAAGGTTTTTTCAGGAAAACTGGGGAATCAAGGGGTTTCACGAAAAACGCGAAATCACAGATTTGTTCGCTAAAAACGCAAAATCATGGGTTTTTACACGAAAAACACGAAATCACAGTTTTCTCACGAAAAACGCGAAATCATGGATTTTTTAAGAAAAATACGAAATCACAGGGTTTTCACGAAAAATACAAAATCAAGGGTTTGTTAACTAAAAACACGAAATCAAAGTTTTTTCACGAAAAACGCAAATCACATATTTTTTAACTAAAATGTAAAATTATGGGTGTATACAAAATAAATGCGAAATCACGGATTTTTTCACGAATGTGATTTTGTGAAAAATCGTGATCTTGAATCGTAAACATGAATCGGCTAAAACGCGATCTTGAATCGCAAACGAAAATTGGCTAAAACGTGATTCTGAAAATGCTAAAAACGCAATTCAAACGTGACTTTAAAACACATAATTTTCAAATGTGGTTTTCGCAAACGTCGTTTTAAAACGCATATTTTTAAAATCAGTTTTATAACGTATATTTTAAAAATCGGTTTCAAGACGCGATTTTATAACGAGAATTTTTACATATTCGGTTTTAAACACAAACGTGTTATTCTTTGAAATAATTGACTAAATCTCGTTACTAATCAGATTTGTTTCTACAAAATGACTACTGAAGATCATACTCACATGAATGTTCTCAAGACTGAAACAACTGGAACATAAACTAATATAGGCATGGGAATTGAGACAACCATAACGGTGGGAGGTAGGGACACCCCACGCCGTGTTTTTTCGGCGATGGTCTCTACCCATCAAGGTGTACGAGTGCTCCAGTCGTGCAACAATCAACTTCTCAAGCCATCCCGAGTACTCTTGTGGAAAGTCTTGCGTCAAAACAATTTAATGGCAGAGACTTCAAAATGTGGCAAAAGAAGATGTTTTTCTTCCTAGCACATCTAAAGATGGACAAGTACATCAAGGAGTACAAGCATCTTATTCATGTTGAGATGGATCGAGATGTCCACACTCTAGCAACGATAGAAAATTGGATACAATCCAAATTTCTTTGCAGAGGATGGATTTTGGGGGGTCTAGTTACGCCATTGTTCAGAGCCCATGAAAATATTCTCACGACAAAAGAGCTCTGGAGCGCATGGCTCTTGTTTCACTCTTTAGTCGGTGTTCCATCGACCTCGGTCTTCCTGAGATCCCTACAACGAGCGTCGATAGCTTTCCCCCCCCCCCCCTGTATCGGTTCTGCTTCGAAGAGGAGATGTTCTCGATCTTCTTCTTTGTTGGAGCTTCTTTGTTGGCCCCTGCGTTAGGCGTGACGGCGGTGGTCGATGGTCAGCAGGTTCTATCGGTAAGTTTTAGACTTCTCTTAAATATCGTCCGGATTGGATCCCGTTTGCGGGTTATGTAGTGGAGGCGGTCACTTTTGGCACAGGGCTCTCTTTCTGATCTAGCGTCACTCTCTCAGCACTAGGTAATAGGGGTGGCGGCTTTTACGTCACGACCATCCCTCGAAATTGAGGCTTTCTCTATAGTGGTTGTGGAATGCGCCGATGATTTTAATTCAAGGTGAAGATGGCGACAATTAGAGTTAGATCTTTTGTTTTAGGCCTCAACCTTTTATAATCTCAAATTTCTGGTATCTTATAAAACTATGTAATTTAGACTCTCATTAAAAACGACTATAGTACGACCACCATCTTGTGTATGCTATAGTCCACTAGGGTTGTCAAATGGGTTGTCCATGTCCAGTTGGACATGTCCATTTTTGACCATCAATTTTGCGGTTCTACCAAAAATCACGGAATCACGATTTTTCCCGCCAAAAATCGCAGAATCATGATTCTTCCGCCAAAATAGCGGAATTACGTGTTTTTCCTGGAATACCTATATTTTGTGGTTTCTCGAAAAACCGGAATTCCTAGTTTTTCCCGGAAAACCCGACATTTTTCGTTTTTCCTGAGAACCGGAATTTTGCGTTTTTTCCCATAAAACCAGAATTTTGCGTTTTTCCAAAAAAACTGGAATTTCGGGTTTTTTCCAGAAACCCGGAATTTCTCGTTTTTCCTGGAAATCAGAATTTCGCGTTTTTTTTTAAAACTGGAAATTCGCATTTTCCTGAAAAATGGAACAAACTCTCGTTTTAGTTGTAAAGTGTAAAAGTAAAATCTTCAAATTAATTGTGCCCTAAAGTTGTATGTCCATTGGACGTCCATTGTCCATATGATCATGCCTGTATTTGTCCATGTACATTTGTGTTCATGTCCATATTTGTCCATGTCCATTTATCTCCATATGAATATGGACACGGACGGTCCATGGACGACCACCCATTTGACACCCATATAGTCCACCATCTTGTGTATGCAATTGTAGTATAGTATTAACTTTACTTTATTTCCTTGAAAAAAGATGTTGCGTAAATCTCGTTTAAATTTTACCCGTATTATATTTCGAGCAAAACAATTCAAATTATAATTGAATTTGTTTTTAAATATATTTTTGTATTTCAGTTTTAAATGTATAATTATGTAAATATTTTATAATTTAGAATATTACATATTCTATTGAATAATAATATTAGTTAGTTAGATTAGTTAAATAATAATATAATGTTATTAATTAATGATATTAGTTAATAATTACAATACTACCGATTTTGATATTAAAACCACAATTAAAATATTTTACAAATTGGATGGAGGATTTTACCCGCACTATATGATACTTTTAGTTTTATATTTTTAATTTTGTGATATTTTTGGTTTTATAGTTTTAATATTTTAATTTTAAATATGTGATATATTTTTAGGTTATATGTTATATAATTCAAGAATAATGTATTATTGTATCGAGTAATAATATTAGTTGAGATATTATGGATTATATTAAAAATATTATTATAAGAAAAAAATATTATGGATTATATTATAGTATTTATATTAAGAACTATTAACATTATTCAGATAACATGTATTTAAAAATATTGTTTAACATATAATAAATACTATAAATTATTTCAAAATAAATTTGTTTTTAGTTATTAAAAATATACAATGAATTGATTTACATCGAAAAATGTAAAGTTATATTTTAAATGGTATTAGTGTAGCTTTCTTTTAAGATATTTGTTTTCAATTTATAAAATATATAAAAATCAATTTAGTGATGGTAATAATGACTGAATATTAGATAATTTAATAACTTATATCAATGATTCAATATTTTAGTTTATGTGATTAAATAAATTTAATAAGATACTTAATTTATAATTATCTATATAGAAGCATATTTTAAATATTTTAGTTAGAGCCTAGGAAATATAATATTTATTAAATTTTAAATATTTTTATCAGTAAATTTAAAAACACGTTTGTAACTTTAAAAGAAAATTCTTACTAAAAATTTAAATGTCTTTGGTTTTAAAGAAATTGTTTCTAATATATCTTTGATAAAAAAGAATCATATGTTTTGATTTTTTTTTTTGAAGGTTCTGTTAACACGATAAAGCAAATATTAAAATAATTTAATTTATTTTTATTTTTAGATTTATATTATATTTTTATGGAAAATATTTTTTATATATTTAACTTTAATTATATTTATCCTACGAAATTTTCCAAATTATATCTTCAATCTATATATATTTATCCTTGAAAACATCACTTAATATGCAAGAAAAAAAATCACTTAAACTTCAAATATTGAGGAACGGAGGGAGTAGTTTTTATGATTATAAGTTCATATTCATAAAAGTGATTATGAAATAATAATATAGAGATCTGAGTTAAATTTTTTATTTAGAATTGTCAATATAAACAGAATTTTAAATATTTTATTTAGAAAATATAAAATATAAATAGGTAAATCTTTGATAACTGTTTAAAATAGGTATCTTGTTGAAAATATAAATAAAATATTAAAATTATTTTACTTTTAAACTTGTTTTTTAATAAAAAATTGTTTTAAAATTAATTTTTTAGAAAATTCTTTTGAAAAACGTTTTAAAATAATATTTTGTTGAAAAATAGTTAATTCTCAATTAAAATTTATACATATATTTCCAGTTTTATCTTTACTGAAATTACATATATTTCCAGTTTTATCCTTAAAAAATATTTTTATTTTGTTCTTTAGATTATTTTTTTACAATGGCATATCATGTAATATTTTAATGTTTTTAAGATTATATTTTTAAAACTGAGTTTAAAATAATACTATAGAAAGTTAGAATCCCAATGTTATTTAGAGTAAATTCTTTATATCATCCTTACGTATTATATTAAGCACGATAATTTTTCTTACTTACGAAGATAATTATTTAGTAATTTGTGTTTTTTATGAACAATTTTTTTTGCAAAACATATATTTAGTATTTATAAATAGTTGCTACATTTTGTTTAAATCAAATATATAAAATGTTCGGTTAAGACCATCTAAAATAACAACATGATATATATGAAAACTGAAATTTCACAATAACTCAACCAACAAAACAGTTCAATCTCTCAATGATGTAATAATATAAACCTTATTTTGATTCGACATAGTTCTTGAGAATAATCAAAATATGAGAGGCTGAATTCTATTTTCATGAAAGCCTTCACAGACATCATAGATTAAAGAATTGCACTGTTATAAATCCAATATATATGACACAAGAAAAAATAGAAAGAATAAAGACAGCAAGAAAGTTGTAATACAGTCGAGAAGGCATAAAGAAATGTGCATACGCATATAAACTGAACT
>OVAO01001766.1:0-14234 GCA_900406285.1 Biscutella auriculata
AGGATAGAAATAGAGAGCGTTTTAGGTTGTTAGAAAACGCTTAGTTTAAGTTTCGGTTGTTGTAGATCTGGTTAAAATTGGGGGTTAAAATCGTTAAAATTCACACCGATCAGTGGGACCAACTGGTCACATCTAGAAGAAGGCATGGAGAACATCCGATTAGCACTTTGGATGAGTTAAAGTCAACCATGAGGAAGCGATTTGTCCCAAACCACCACCACCGTGAGCTCCATCAAAGACTTAGAAGACTTGTGCAAGGTTCAAAATCAGTGGAAGATTACTTCCAAGAGTTGGAGACTCTTCTTTTAAGGATTGATCTAAGAGAAGACCGTGAAGCAACTATGGCTCGTTTCCTTGGGGGTCTCAATCGTGAGATCCAAGATCAGTTAGAGTTACAACACTATGTTGAGTTAGAAGAGATGCTCCACAAGGCAATCATGATTGAGCAGCAGCTTAAGAGGAAAGGGAAGGCCCCTTTCAAATGTAACTATCATAAGGAGCCTAAGCCAAACTATCATAAGGAGCCTAAGGAATGAAATCCACCAAAAAAGCCATTTACCCCCAACCTTACTGAAGCTACTAAAGAGCCTTACAACGCCTTTAAGGACAAGGGTAAGGGTATTGCTAATCCCACTAGAGCTCGGGATGTAAAGTGTTAAAGTTTCAAGGTCGAGGCCACTACGCCAACAAGTGTACTAACAAGTGGGTGATGATCTTGCTTGAGGATGGGGAGTAAATGTCCGAGGATGAAGAAGAAGTTCCACAAGAGGAAGAAGGAGAGAATTCAGTAGATGAATGTGAGGAAGTAGCTGCTCAAGGAGAATTGCTAGTTACTAGAAGGATGTTGAAACTTTTTCCCAAGGATAAGTAAGAAGATCAAATGGATAACTTGTTTCACTCTCGGTGTGTAGTGTAGGACAAAGTGTGTAGCCTCATCATAGATGGTGGTAGCTGCACCATTTTTTCTAGTGTGACCATGGTCAATAAACTTGGTTTAGAGAAAAAGAAACACATGAGGCCTTGCAAGCTCCAATGGCTCAATTTCTAGGGCGAATTGAAGGTATCTCATCAAGTGACAGTTCCCATTGTTATAGGCCAATACACGGACGAAGTTCAATGTGATGTATTGCCCATGGAAGCTGGTCACATCCTCTTAGGGAGACCATGGCAGTTTGAGAGACGTGTAGTCCATGATGGGTTCTCCAACAATATACCTTCGATCACAAGGGCAAGCGAATCATTCTTCTTCCTATGACACCACACGAAGTAGCTCAAGATCAAATGCATCTAAGAAAGAAAGAGGAAGTCACGGCCTCCAAAGCCACCAACCTCCTTATCACCCAAAGTGTAGTAAGAAAATCCTTACACTCTAATCACACTGTTTTGCTTATTGTTTATAAGGCGACCTTGGCCGCCTTAACTAATCCCTCACAGGAGCTTCTAAGTGTCCTTAGAGACTTATTACACCAGTTTAGGGATGTGTTTCTAGGAGAAGACACTCATGGGTTGCTTCCTAAGAGAGAAATTGAGCATCAAATTGATTTGGTGCCCGGAGCTACATTACCCAACCGGCTGGCCTATAGGACTAATCCCTTGGAGACTAAGGAAATTCAAAGACAAGGTGATGAGCTAATGAGCAAAGTATACATTAGAGAGAGCCTAAGTCCATGTGTTGTTCCGGTGCTCTTGGTTCTCAAGAAGGAGGGAACATGGCGTATGTGCGTAGACAGTCGAGCCATCAATGCTATAACGGTTAAGTATCGTCATCCTATACCTCGCTTAGATGACATGTTAGATGAAATTCATGGGTCTAAAATCTTTTCAAGAATAGACTTAAAGAGTGGGTATCATCAAATAAGAATGAAAGAAGGAGATGAATGGAAAACCGCATTTAAAACCAAACATGGGCTATATGAGGGGTTGGTGATGCCATTCGGCTTAACCAATGCACCAAGTACTTTATGAGATTAATGAATCATGTATTAAGGAAGTTCATTGGATTATTTGTGGTTGTCTATTTTGATGATATCTTAGTCAATAGCAAGACTATAGTTGATCATGCTCATCATCTTGAATCGGTTCTAAGTGTCTTGAGAAATGAAAAGCTTTATGCTAACTTAGCTAAATGCACTTTTGGAACGGATCACTTAGTCTTTCTTGGTTTTGTTGTCTCAGCTGAGGGTGTGAGACTGGATGAAGAGAAGGTCAAGGCTATAAGATAATGGCCCACACCCAAGACAGTGGGTGAAGTTAGAAGTTTTCATGGACTAGCCGACTTTTATAGACGGTTTGTAAAAGATTTTAGCACCATTGCGGCTCCCCTCACCGAAGTAGTGAAGAAGACAGTTGGCTTCAAGTGGGAGGTTTCTCAAGAGAAGGCCTTTCAAACCTTGAAATAGAAGCTAACCCACACACCATTGCTTGTACTCCTGGACTTCTCTAAGACCTTCGAAATAGAATGTGATACCTTCGGCTTTGGAATAGGAGTTGTCCTCATGCAAGAGAAGATGCCCTTAGCTTACTTCAGTGAGAAGCTTAGTGGCCCCACATTGAACTATCTGAATTATGAAAAAGAACTATATGCATTGGTCTGAGCCTTACAAACATGGCAACACTACTTATGGCCCAAGGAATTCGTCACACATACGGGTCATGAATCATTGAAACATTTGAAAGGTCAACAAAAGCTTAATAGAAGACACGCAAGATGGGTAGAGTTCATAGAGACATTCCCTTATGTCATTGCATACAAGAAATGTAAGGATAATGTTGTGGCCGACGCATTGTCCCGAAGGTATACCTTACTTTCAAGTTTAAATGCTAGACTTCTAGGCTTTGAACAACTCAAGGGCTTATATGTTGATGATCTAGACTTTAAGGATGTGTATGCTTAGTGTCTATTGCATGTTATTGATCGTTATTACATTATGGATGGATACTTGTTCTTTAAAAACTGTTTGTGTATACCTAATGGTTCTATTCGAGAGTTGTTGATTAGGGAAGCTCATAGTGGCGGCATAATGGGACAGTTTGGAGTAGATAAGACCATGAAGGTAGTTGAAGATCATTTCTTTTGGCCACACTTAAAGAAGGACGTGGAGAGGATTTGCTCTCAATGCATTCAATGCAAACAAGCCAAAGCTAAGGCTCAACCTTACGGTTTATACACTCCTCTCCCTATTGCATCTCACTCATGGCATGATATTTCAATGGAATTTGTGTTAGGATTGCCTAGGACTAAGTATGGACATGACTCCATCTTTGTGGTAGTAGATAGATTTTCGAAAATGGCACATTTCATTCCTTGCCATAAAACTGATGATGCGACTTATATTGCCATTCTATTCTTTAAGGAAATTGTCAAATTTCATGGAATGCCTAGGACTATTGTCTCGGATTGGGATACTAAATTCTTGAGTCATTTTTGGAAGACTTTGTGGCATAAGTTGGGTACTAAATTGTTATTTTCCAAAACTTGTCACCCCCAAACCGACGACCAAACTGAGGTTTTAAACCGAACCATGGCCATGCTTCTTAGGACCTTACTTAAAAAGAATTTAAAAGTTTGGGAAGATTGCTTACCACATGCCGAGTTTGCTTATAACTTAGCTAAGCATTCGACGACTAAGTTTTGCCCCTTTGAGCTTGTTTATGGTTATATTCCTTTAACTCCATTAGACTTAATACCTTTACCTTTGAGTGAGAGTTTAAGTGTAGGAGGTGCTAAAAAGGCCGAACAAGTTAAGAAGCTACACGAGCAATCCAAGGCAAATATTGAGGCCAAAACTGAGTATTACGCAAGGCGTGCTAACAAAGGATGCAAGGAACAAACATTCAAGGAATGAGATTGGGTTTGGATACACTTGCGGAAGGACCGGTTCCCGGAAGAAATGAGCTCTAACTTCAAGTAAGATGAGACTTTTCTCTCTTGAGAGTTCGACCTAAGGGTGTGTCATATCCCTTAAGATTGCTAGGTTTGGTGTGTCATATCCAAACCGCCATCTTCCTTTTCCATTCTCCGTTATCCCCATCATCGCATTCCCTCGAGCTTCCGTCGACGGCGTTCTAAGCTTGCGAGATTCCACCGTACCAACTTCGTTATTTTGCTATTCTGCCACGACCCATCTTCTCCATTCTTCCCAAGACTTAGATCTACCGAAGGGTTTCACCACCAAAGTTCTAAGGGTTGAAGAAGAACGAGTGTGTTTTCTCGTGTACGGTCGGCGAGGCCGTACCCATCCCACCAACGACCATCTCCGACATCACTCGACCAGATCTCGTCCTTTTCATCAAGTATCTCGATCGATCGTCACCTTTTCTCCTGAAAACGAGATCCCCTAGAAAGCGGCAACATTGAAGACGTTTGGGTCGAGAGAACCAGACGTCACTTTCTCGTGTACGATCGGCGTACCGTACAAGGCCGTACCCGGCGAACCCAAAATCCTTTCTCCGGACCAAATAACTATAATCTCCTTTCTCGCTCGACTGAATCTCTTATTTACCTTCTCTTAAAAGTCTCACTCTGTTTGGTAACGTTCGTACGCAGGGATTGAGAGAACGACGAGTCGGCCGCCTCTCCATCGTCACCATCGACCACCATCTCTCCAAGAGCGTTCTTTCCGTAGGGCCGTGTATCAGTCACATAAATGAAACATGCATATAAATAACGAATCGAAATCATAATCAAAACATACATCAGAATCAAAATCAAACTCTAAACCTTAAACAGTCATGCAATTCATAATCGAAATCAAAATGTGAACTTCGAATTGAAATCGAAATCCAAAACAAAACATAACGAATGAATCGAAATCGAAATCAAAATATATATTAGTAGAATCGAAATCAAAATGTAAAACTTAAGCGACTAATAAAATATAAACCTAACCTCTGAACTATTAACGAAGAACTCAAATCGCGGTGAGCTGAGATTGTAGAAGAAAGTAATCGGGTTTATAAAGGTGAGATAACGACTCTAATGACCTACGGTGTAGCGTTGCTTCGCAACTCGCAAAAGGTGAAAAAGGGAGATGGAGAAAACGAAGACAATAACTTAGGCTTAGGATTTCGCACAAGTGGGCTTCCGAATGGGCCTCCGATTGGACCTCTGAATGGGCTTCGGAACTTACCCGGTCCATCCCGATATCTCATTTACCTTCAGCATTTGACACATTCGGTTTACTCTCTCTTAACCAGACCAAACCGAACCCATTTTTTCGGACGATTTTCGGGTGAGTGATTGGGTATGAATTTTTTACCCTGACCTATGCGTGGGAATAAAACCACATGTGTGGGGAGTAGAGTTGATGACCCATGGCCACGAATGACCGTAAATGTCATTTTTCTTTAAAAAAGAACGAGTTAATTTTATTTTTGTTTTGTCAATTGCGAGTTCATTAAAAGAAGAGGCGGTGGTAGACTGGGTGAAATCAAAGTCCAATTTGATTCCGCTAAAATTGTTTGAAGAAAAAATTGTGAATTTCCTGAGGATGGTCTTCAGGTTCTGCGGATCAGAAGCCCAGAGATTCTATAATTGGTTGTTGTAATTCGTGGAGAATAAAAAGAAAAAATGGGAGGCGAAAATGGTGAACGTGATAAAGATGATAAATGGAAGCCTCCGCCGCAGAAAGCGGATTTAAAGCTTTGGGGGATTCTTGCTTTTACTGTAATTGGCGCAACCGCTACCACTTTCGCCGTGAGTAAAAAAGTTCTCCACATTTTTCTTTTGTCAATTCGTTTCTAAGATTGAATTTCATAAGTTGCTTACTCTATGCGATATTGAGCTCCATGTGTTATCATCTTGTGAATTCTTTTGTTTATTGTTAAATGATAGGTTTTATTTTTCGTCAAATTGTGGAATTATGATTGTGAAATGTGTAAATCTAGGTTTCATTTCCGATTTTCTGTGATTTTGTGTTCAATCTCTACGATTAACGGATAAGAAAATGATTAGGTACAGTGTTGTGATTAGCTTATTAGAAGCCCTTCTGACTTTCTCAATGGAAAGCTTTTGGCTCTTTGTAACATCGGGAAATGGTGGAATTAGGCTTGAGTGGTATGCTAGATGAATAGAAAGATTAGCGGAATAGATGAATAACAAAATAGTGGAATCAAGAGAACGAGAAAACTCAAAACTGAATAAACTTAAACAACCAAAAAGGTATTATCTATTGGATGAATCACATTTTATCTAATCTAGTTATAAATTCAAAACATACGGGATAGTATGCACTCGGCGTAATCATGTTTTCAAAACGTGATAACGTGAAAAAGCTACACATACCATTAAGCCCAAAATATTTGGGATAGTCAGTTGCGGAAACAATTGAGATAAATAGAATTGTCTCATAGTAATAAAAAACACTAGAAAGCTGGATTTGGTAGACTAATGATCTGTTGTTTTATTTTAACACATCCAAAATGTATAGATCGGAATCTTTTTTTGAAAGTGAAAACTTGATGAGTGTTCTGAATGTTAACCAATACCAGAATCACGTTAGTTTCTAACTTCACTTATAAAAATCATTCCTTTGTTAGTTGTTATGAATGAATCTATCTCTCCGTTCGGCTTAAACGTATGATTGGTCAAAAACATGCAGAATCAGGGACTCAATTATACCATTTCTGTTTCCTGTAAGGTTTGGTTACACCTTGGTCGGACTGTAGTGGCTGATGTGCTTCTATTGTTTGTTAGGTTCATCAACTGCGAAGAACTTTTGATTGGGTCTATACGCAGGTGAATAAAACCAACCTCATCGCTGAGATAATATCTTAAAGCTAGTGTCATTAGTTTGCGGTTAAGATAATTAGTACGTTTCAAAGATTATGTGAGCAGTAGTAGCTAAATTTCATCAGAATATGACTACATACTACATGTCATAATCAAAACTTCTATTATTGCATGGTTCATGTTAGTGATTTACATTCTCCAGACTCCAACCTCTTAGTTTAATAATTTGGTTATGACAGGTAGCTAGATCACAGTCAGCAAGAAAAGGAACCAGAGGCGGTTCTTTCCGAACCGCTTTTCAAGAGGAAGCATGGAGAAGGTATAACAAACGAATGCAAGAGGAGTATGAGGAAGAGTTGGAGAGAGTGGTAAGTCTAATTGACATTTTTCCTTACTGCAATCTCATGTTGCCTATAAAAGAAAACATTGCAAGAGTCCAACTGATAAACAACTATAATAGTATAATACCCGAGAGAAGTAGGAGTAGAGGTATTCTGTTCTAAATGGATATGAAAGGAGATTATGTCTCCAAATCCTATAAGCAACACCTTAGTGTGTAGCAAGGTCACATGCTATAACTTCCTTCTGCAGTTACTTCCAAAATATCAGCAACCATGTAAATCTGTAAACTGCTTTATCTAGAGTTGAATTGCAGTGGCATATTTCCTAGTTGAGATTAAGATTGTAACACCAATGAAAATGAATCTATACTACTTCTATGATATATCTCCTCAGTTTGAAACATGATTTCCTGTAAACCTTTTGTTGGAGTGTAATAACCACTTAAACATGCATTCAGGTCTTTTGATTACTCACTTACAGGAACGTATTAGGCGTATGCAAAGCGTTTTCAATAGAGAGAGGAACAAATTTAGGAGGGGCTACGAGAACTGGAAAGAAAATGATACGGGTGCACACCAATACCATCAGCAGTTTCAGCGAAATGATTGGTACTGGAAAACTGAGTCTTCTTCTAGAAACCAAAGGACCAATCACCAGGAGCCTCCTCAAAACCAAAGTAGAGTCTATCCATTATCACACCATTACTCGGTTTTAGGGCTCAGCAGGTAATGAAATAGTTTCATCATTGAACCGGGTTGCAGAGTCCGCGCACACACTTAATGATTACTAGAGTCGCTCTCTAGCTTCACATTATATGCTGCAATAGGATAAAGATGGTCTGAACTAGAATAGTATTAGTATCAGAGTTGAAATCTGTTTGATTGACTATTAGTATCAGAGTTGAAATCAGACAATCCGTCTTTACTAGTAACTGAGTGACATGGTTCTGTTATTTTGTTGCAGGTCCAGGGGAACTCCATACACAGAAGCTGAAATTAAGGTAAGTTGTTGTGATGCACACTAATCTTCACATAATTGTATGATTTGATTTGATTTGCATTTATTTTGTGTAAATACAGAAAGCCTTTAGAGAAAAGGCTATGGAATTCCATCCGGATCAAAATCAAGATAACAAAGGTTAGTTATTAATTGCAGGCTCTACGTCTTAACCATTCTTTTAATGAACAAAACCCATCAAGTGATCGAATTTTAACCTTATTGAACAAAAGTATTAATTCTTGTGAAAAAAGATTTGATAAAAAACTTCGTCTCTCTATACTCTATATATAACGTTTAATGACCTGACAGAATTAAAATTTGAGGAGCTAAAAATTTAGTCTTTTGTTTAGGGGTTAAAAACTTCGATCGGTCTTGAGGGTTTGTTATTTAAACTTTGTCTCAGTTTTGACGGTGTCTCATCGATTGTTGCAGTGGTAGCTGAAGCAAAGTTCAAAGAGGTTTTATTTTCTTATGAAGCTATAAAAAAGGAAAGAAAAGATATGGTGTGATTTTTTTGTGTGAAGAGATCATCAATATTTTGTTTCATGTTAAAGAATGAAACTGGTTTTTGCATTATAGGTTAATTTTAATAGTCTTCTTTTGGTTTGTTTTTTACTCAATTATTCTTCTTTGTTGTAACACGTGTAACCAAATCAATCCACAGCTCTTAAATAAGGTGGAAACAGGAAAATATACAAGGTTACTATCACAATTTCAGCTCAATTCTCTAGGGAAAATTGAATTCAACCTATAAACTTCTGACCAATTCAAGCAATTAAACAATACGAATCTTGATTCAGGGTTATACGAACTCAATTATAGTAAGGAATTCTGGATTTGAGCAACATTCTGACCAATTTAAGCAATTAATTTTTTTTTATTTAGGATTAAATAAGATGCAATAATTTTTGTATTTGGTACGGAAATTTTGATTAAATCAGTGGCAACATCATGGTCAACTAGAGATGTCTTGTTTTAGACTTTTTAAAGTATTTAACATGAAATATTATAGTAATACACTAGCGAGATTTTAATAAGAAGTTCTAGTCTCTAAAGTATATATCATAGATGTCCAAATAAATCATCACTAAACCTTATTTGATGGAAGAAAGTTTTGACTATTTTTTTCCCTTGGTATATTTTTTCCAAGTAATTGAGCCGCATTAGCAATATATCAGATACAGGAATTGAAATCTATAATTGATTCGTTTATTTGATCCTTAATTTTTTGAGTTTGTATTTTGCTAACCATTTGTATTCATTTGTGTTTTTCCTCTCGGTTCAGAAATTTGAATAGTTGTTTAGTTTTTTGTTTTTTGTTTTGTTCATGCATCTTCATCAAAACGCCTACAAATATACTCTAGATCACAATAACTTGAAATATTTGTATTATGGTTTCATTTATTACATCATCAAATAAACCTTGTTAGATAAAATAAGCAAGACAATAAATTAGGAACTGATCACCAATATGATTCCTTATAACGTTCTTCACAATCTTCATTATTGAAAAGCATATCTCAACGGTTACAGTTGTAACGGGTAAAACAGTCATTAAACTTATGTAGTTGCATATCCAGTACAACATAAAATAATTGACTTAGTAATTGTGTAAGTTGGGTATGTTGGTCAGTTTTCGTCTTCCTCATTTTAAGAATTTTGGTGTCATGTTTCTCACAAAGTAATGAAACCTCTTAACAAAAGAATCCCCTCCATCATTTCTTAACTTGTGTAGTTTACGCTTAGATGATTTCACTAATGAAACAACATTTAGGATGTCTTGATCATTTCTTTGTAATGTCAATGATAGAATTTATGTGAGCCGCAAAATATACAACATCAAATAGATAAAATACAAATTAAAAAGTATGAATGTATTTGAGAAAACTATTTGTTTTACTTTTTAGTGTTAAATGTTTCAGAAAAATGGATGGGCTAGGAGTATAAAATGTTAATATGAAATCTAACAATTGAAAATAAAATGAGATTCAATTCGAGATAAATAGACTAGAAGTCACACCAATTTCATGGGGAGAATTTACTTTAATAGAAATTGGGCATATTGAACATTATGTTTTCACTTATACAATGAAATTTGATCATTAATCAAATTCAGTTGATTGCAAAACTTTTGAATAGTTAGACATGAATCTGAAGTTCATCTATTCAAAGGAAACTATCAAAAATATATTGCAAATTAAATGCCACAAGCATTAATGATGAAAATAAACAGTTGTGAGAATGTGTAAAATGAATTATCGAAAGTATACCCCTTAATTAAAAAAAGATAATTCATATACAAAATGTTGTTACTCGACTGCCACACATATGATCAATCTTTAAGAGAAAAATCTCTTACTACAGCTGTAAGTACTTCGATTAAAATATATCCCTAAAGGATAATGTTAAAAGTTTGCGACACATGCGTAACGTGAGAGACTACTTTGGTTCCAACAATAAAAATCCTCAAAAATAAAAGATGCAATACAAATATTTATTGAAAAGAGGATAAATCCCACAAAGAGGTTATTGACATTGGTTAATAATAAATCATGCGCATGAATGAGATAATAAAGAGATCTCGATAAACCATATCTATGGAAAGTAAGGAACCAAAGAAAAATTAGTGTCGACAAGATAAATAATTTAGCACGCTATGTAAATGAGAATTATTAGTCTACCTGTGTGAAGAATGTATAAAAAGTAATTTTTGGTCGATTGATCTTCTGTTTCAACAATTCTCGTTCTTTACATTTCTTCTTAGCGGCCAAATTAATTGCTCTAGCAGACTAAGAATCAAAAGAAAAAGAAGTTGTTGAGGTTCTGATGTTTTGGGAAAATATGATAAAAAAGACTCTCAATGTCTATGTTAAACCCGTATGAAAAATGAAAACGTTGAACTAGAAGTTCAAGTAGTAACATTTATGAATTTTCAAGAAAATAAAATGACATTTGGTATGTCTGGCAAAATATACATGACTTGAGTATCATCTCATATATTCATCAATTCATAAAAAATAAATCCATGAAGGATTAATGATATCATAATTATGTTCCTAGGAACCCTACTAAATTGTGAGGGTTTATAGACATAACTATAACTCCTGAAGAGTTATCTTAAATCACAGAATGAGACAAACGATCTTGGAAGGATAAATTATTCGGGTTATTGTGGACCAAAAGTGTATGACCCGAAACGGTATATTCAAATGAATAAACATGTTCTCCAAGAAACGGTATATTCAAATGTATAAACATGTTCTCCAAGTTTCAGTTTACAAGCTAATTAGAACGCATCTCTCAAAAACGATGTATCTCCCAGAGAAGATATTTCTAGGAGGAGAATCATGATGATGCATGTGGTTGTACTCTTTTCCCTTAACATGGTTGTACCCCAAATGAGTTTTCATAAAGAAGTGTTTCATCCATCTAATGTCCTCAAACATTACTTAAATGTATAATTTAATAATCGTGGTTGTACTCTTTTTTCCTATCATGATTTTTATCCCACTAGGTTTTTCCATTATAAAGTTTTTAGCGAGACAACAAATATCACACATAATAGATATTAAGAATAATTGTAATATTAAGTGTCTATATGAGAATATCTCATGAACACATAGAATGTACTGACACCATAAAATGTTATGAAGACACCAAATGGTCTGAAGACACCAAATAGTCTGAAGACACTGAATATCTCGAAGACACCAAATGTTTCGAAGACATTGCGCGTAACTGTAGTCTTTTTTTATTATGGTTTTATCCTACAAGATTTTTCTGATAACTTTTTAACGAGATAGCAGGAAATAAGCAATTCAAGTCATAGTGAAGGTATATCACTCTCTCGAAAGCCCTTCTTATCATGACGAGCAATAGACACATTCCAAGTGACACGCCACTAATTAATTTATATTGATGAATAATTAAAGGGGAATGTTAAAAGGATAATTATCCTCAATATTTTCACCACCTCTTTTCACCACTATAATTACACTATATGTATTTCTACTTAATCATTTGTACATTAAAAAAATAAATACAAAATATTTATTTCTTTCTTTTTCTCCTCTCTTATCATCTCATATTATCTCTCTTCATCATTTTTAATTTCAACTCTTATTTATAATATAGTATACAAGTACAAACAAATACATATATATATATATATATATATATATAATATTTAACAAAAACATATATTTAAGCAACATCAAATAATAATTTTTTTGTCAACCATAATATATTAATTAAAAGCGAAATCGATTACAAATGACCCACTTTATGCGGAGGGAAACCACGCGAAGGCGGATAGAAACTGTTCGAAGGCAGAAAAACAACCACCTCTCGAAAGAAGTTAGGATATTCCCTTTCGTGAATTAGAAACCTAGAACCTGGGTATAAACGATATGGACTTACCGATGTCAGACCAAACTCCTCCCACTATATCCCATTGAATCAAAAAAATATACTCTAGATATAAGTGTGGAGCAGGTAACCTACAATTCTACTTCTAATTAATACATTTATAGTTGACATAATACTAAAAGGTTTTATCTACAATTCCACTGTGAAGAAAGATAAAAACGTTGAGACGGTCAAAGGTTTTATCTTTAAGTTTATTTTTATGTAACTTTTAGCTAATATAAATGTAAAATTGCATGTATAACTTAGTTTTTTTCTTTGTATTTTAGTAAACCCAAGTTCTTATCCAAAGTAGATAGAATTTGTTGTTTTACTCTAAACTTGTTGAATAAACCATTAACATCACATATATACACCATCTATAACTAGATTTATTAAAATTTGAGTTTCTTAAATACTCCATGGATTATAGGAATCTTTTACTCGATCTTATTATTCTTTCATTCTTTTTATTTTAAAAAATTTATGTTCTTGTTCATTTTTTATATAGAGATCACGACAAATTTTTACCATAAGAAAAAGTAAAACTTTCATATAAAAAGGAATAATGTAGAATATATAATAAAATTGGAAAATTATCATGTAAAATAAAAATAAATATGTATGTTTATAAAAAATATATGATATAAAGATGTATTATTTTATATTACAATAAATAGAATTATAAAGAGAACATAAATCCAATCAAATCCATATAGATAACTCAAGATTTGAGTTTTCATATTTTTACCTTGAAAATCATACAAAATCTACTATAATATGATTTGAAATCAAATTCATATGTAAATCCTTGATATTGAATAAATATGATTTGTATAAGGATTTTAAAATCATAAAACGAATAACACAAAGTTTCAATAAAAAGTTGAAAATCATAGATCCAATAATAATGGATTTGACATGAATTTTCAAATCCATTGAAATATTAGACACAATAACGACCCCTTAGAATCTTAGAATTTAATGTTTAGAATTTAATGGCGTAAATTTAACATTTATAATAAATGATTTACGATTTAATATTTATAGTTTTGAGTTTATGGTTTATAATATATAATTTTATTTTAGAGTTTTAGGATTTGAAGTTTTGAAAAGGCTACAAATTTATGAATTTTGTTTATAATTCAAAGACAAATTTAACCACAAGTTTTTTTTTTTGTGATCATTTCGTAATTCTTTCATAACGATGAATTAACTAATTCTGTTTTTTTGTGAGTTCTTTCTGTGTTGTTTATGGTTTTTTTTTTCCACAAATATTTGTTTTTATGGTTCGAAAATAAAGATTTGGTTCCATCTCCATAAGATATTTTTGAGCTTCCAATAAAATCAATTTATCCCTTCTTTGTTGGCTTGTTGGGTGGACAAGAATTTAAACATTTTCCACTCCGATACATGTTGTAAGTGTTATGTCAGTTAAGGATAAATGATATTTGATTCCATCGAGGATAAAAATGTACTTAAGCCTACGACTTTTTAAACGGATACGATGATTGATTGTTTTAGGGTAGAGGTCATTGTATGACCATATTTAGAAAAACGATCATATTTTCTAGCTTATTAAAATTCGAGACTGATTTTTTTATTATATATAATCATTTCGTATTTCAGTTTTCACTATATTTCCTCTTACATGTTTATGATCTTATTTCTATACAGAAACAAAATCATCATATAACTTATACAGGACCGATCCGAAAGTTTATGATGCCTAAAGCGAATAAAAAAATGATGCCCCATA
>OVAO01001767.1:0-14229 GCA_900406285.1 Biscutella auriculata
ATATTATATTATATTATATTATATTATATTATATTATATTATATTATATTATATTATTTATTATTATATAATTAAATAAATGAAAATTCAAATAAAAAAATTATATATTAAAACTTTTAAATAAAAACATATGTTTTTAAGTTTTTTTTTAAAAAACAAAAAAATAAAAAAACTAATCTAATCGGCCTTGTGAGGGGTATGGTACGTCCCTAATCCCGAGGAAAACTAGTCCGGAGGGTCGGCCACCGGTGGAGTAAACATGGTCTGAGGCATGTTCAGTTTCTGAGTCCTCAGGTACATCATCAAAGCGGCGAACTGGTTCTGCATCGTTTGATTATTCTGAATCAAACGAGATTCAATCGTATCCTGACGAGCTTTCTCAGCGGCAACCCATGCTTCTTGCTTTACAACTCCGACTTCTTACTCTTCAATCCTTTATTCAGTCGCTCGAAGCTCATCTTGGATCGTGAAAATTGGCCATACTAGAAGAACCCTCATGTCCGCTAGAGTCGCCTTTATCCAAAATCCTCTTAAGGCTGGCTACCCCGTAAGGACGACCTCTATCATCAGCAATAGTAGACTACAAAAAAGAAATGATATTAGCATAAAAATAAAATATAAGATGGAATGTAAAACATTAAGTTTTGTTATAGCTTGAATGAATAATTCATTCATCTGCTCCTGGATGAGCTCAGTAGGTTGGGAGGTGCCATCCGACGCTTGATCGGGATCCAACTGAGTCAACTTCTGCTGGACGGTCTTCTGAAAGTTGTCTCAAATCTTCTTCGCCTTCATATCGACGAACGTCCCATATGGCCTTGCATCTTGTGGAACACATCTGAAATACTAGCCGATTTTCCTAATTGTCGCGTCTACATTTAAAATTAAAAAATTAGATAACAAGTAATAATTTTATTTGAAAAACATTAATTACAATACTTACCAATTCTTGTTGAACGCGTAGATATGATTTTTGGCCTGCCAAATGTCTGTGGGGACAGAGTCTGTCACGGTCGGAGTTTCAAGAGTTGGAAGCATTGCTGCTCCTCTCTCGAACTTCCTCCCCAATCCACCTCGGACGTTTCCCCTTTTGCTTGACCCGAGATACATTGTCATTAAGCCGAGAAATGCATATTGTGTCAAACTCTTTGTGCAATAATCCCTTATAAACCATGTCCCCAATATAACGCTGCTATAATTTTCAAAAAAATATATTAGAAACTGAAAAAATTAATTACTTGTATTTAAAAGATTATTACTTACCGCGAACTGGTAAAAGTAACGGTTCTGGAAATGTCCTGGAACTACGGTCCAACTGTAATATGGATCGTCGAATTTGTCCTGTAAGAAATTCAAGAACACAAGAACGAGTTCACCTTGATCATGATCGAACATTCAAATTTTTTTAAAATGACAAAAATATTGTTAAAATCATTATAAATATTATAAAATCATACTAAATATTTTAAAATCTTTAATATATTCTAAAATCATTCTAAATTTTTTAAAATTATTCTAAAACTTTTAAATCATTTCTAAAATCATTGTAAAATTTCTAAAGTATTCTAAAATCATTCTAAATATTCTAAAATTATTCTTAAATTTCTAAAATTATTTCTAAAATTATTCTAAAATTATTCTAAAACTTCTAAAATATTATAAAATCATTCAAATGATTAAAAACATATTAATTAACATAGTGTGTTCATAATCGGCCCTAAATTGAGAATATTCAATTTGTCCTGACCCGCCATCCGAAGAAGACCGTTTAATGGAAAAACAGGCTCATGCACCGCCGGAGGCACTTGGACATCGAGTTTGGCCACAACTGGAGAGAATTGCGGGGCCGAGAACCGCGTCTCCGGGGATGATCTCGGCAACAGATGCGTCCTAGGCATCGGTTGAACCGTCGAGAATGGAAATTGGGTCATTGGCGGACTTGGTAATAGCTAGGTTTGCACCATACCTCACGGCCTCACCGATGAAGGGCTAGCAGAGCCATCAGATTTCTGCGACGAGAAGGGCTGCAAAAGAGCGACTCCAGAGCGACTCATGTTGTAACCGTTGTAACACATGTCACGTATCTGGGGGAACCTTCTAGAGTCGCTCTGAAGTTGCAAAAGAGCGACTCCATAAATACGAAAATAAAACCCAAGCCAAATTCAAACTCGGGGCTATGGGAAGAGAGAAGACCTAAGTATGGGCTAAGAACCATTGAGCCTTATTAACAAATTTGTTAATTGTATACATAAGGTGTTTATGTTTTTGTTGATAACTTGCTCGATTTAAGTATTTTTAAAAATTGTTATCCAAATTATAAAACACTGAGCCGTCTTATATAGTATCAAATATATGAACTCTTATAAGGAAATAAATATTAACAAAATTTATGATCAACTCGGATGAATAAGATTGTTGTTAAGTGTAATGCTTATGTTATACTTATGTGGTAATTTAGGTTGATTTTTTTTTTTTTCAAAAGTAGATAATTGAAGTTTAGTAATGGTTTTATGATACCAAANGCGTCTTATATAGTATCAAATATATGAACTCTTATAAGGAAATAAATATTAACAAAATTAATGATCAACTCGGATGAATAAGATTGTTGTTAAGTGTAATGCTTATGTTATACTTATGTGGCAATTTAGGTTGATTTTTTTTTTTTTTCAAAAGTAGATAATTGAAGTTTAGTAATGGTTTTATGATACCAAAATGATTATAGACGACCCGAATCGATTCAAATTTAAAGAAATGGTGAAATGAACATAAAATGCAATCAGAGTCGCTCTTTTGCGACTAGAGTGCGACTCTTTTAATGCGATAAATAAAAACCACGCGCTCAGACTCGAACCCTGGGCCATCGGAAAGGAGGGGAGTTTAGTAATGGGGTAAGAACCAGTGAGCCATATTAACGAATTTGTTAATTGTATGTAATTAATAACATATAAGGTGTTTATGTTTTTCTTAATAACTTGTTTGGTTTAAGTATTTTTAAAAACCGTTATAACATCAACTTCGTTAGAAATATATTAAAATAGGAACGAGGCTATATTAAGTCAAATATATAATATTTACAACATAATTTTTTTGTTCATCATTTTCATCATCATCATCATTATCAAAAGTCGATAAATTACAAAGAAACTCATCTTCTGGTTCCTCAACTTCAACGCCGAAATTAATATCCTCGCTTCCTCATGATCTATCTGCTAAATTATCCACAACAACCTCTTCAATCGTATTTATTTCCACATCAACGTCAGTTTCCTATTGCAAAAGAGAAGGTAGTATGTCTTTATATGCTCTTAAAATATTCCCACGCGGATTGACTTTTGTAACATTTGGCCATGGCTTCGGTTGTTTCGTAGACGGTGTGGTACATAGCAAACATGATCGCCCTGAGAAGCTGAAATAAACTTAAATTTTAAGTGTAAAAATAATTACTTAAAAGATGATTAAAGTTAAATAATAATTACCTAAAATAAAGGCTCATATTTGTAATACTTTCCGAATGCAAGAACGTCGATAACACCCTTGTTGCTCATTCTCGTTCCTTTACCGTCTGTAGGGTCATACCACTCACATTTAAAAGTTACCGTCAAGTTCACCAATCCTCCGTACTGTAACTGCATGATATTTGTTATGTTCCCATATAAATCAGTTTCATCAGATGCATCAGCATAATTTTCTCCTTTCATGCATTATATGTTTTCTTTCAATGTATGTGACTTCGTGTATGGAACAAATATCCTCTCGTATAATATATGGCCCACGTCATTGCCTTATTCATCGAGCCTTGAACAAACTTCTGAACCCATATTGGAAACTCCTCGTTTGTCCCATTTCTAGTAAACACCTAATATTTGACATATTATTTTATAATACATGTATAATGGGTTTACTAACTCTATAATTTTCTAACCCACATGGGGAATTCTACGTCTCTTTTCGTAGAAACTCCATCTTCACTTAGAGTCGAAAACGTGAAACTAATATGTGCTTCAAACAGACTATATATAAACAACAACAACATGAGTAATTTTAAAATTTGATATCTTATATAGTATTCAGAACAACGCAAAATACTTCTCAAGTGGCCGAAAGTAATCACAATAACGCGAAACATATGCATGTGTGCAATGGTAATCTCTTTCAGAGAAACCATGATGAGGGCATTGATGGATGTATCCTTTGAAACTATTCCAAGCCACATAGAGCGATTCAGTAGGTTTTTGGGCGAATGTAGTTATGTCACTTCTTATCATGGTAGTCTGGGTCGGTGAGAAGAAGGAGGATTAAAACACTCTTTTACAATCGTCCCAGGTGAGGATAGAGTTTGGAGCCAAATTAGTTTCCCAATCTTTGGCCTTCCCACCCAATGAGAAAAGGAATAACCTGAGTTTGTAAGCGTCTTCACACACACCGTTTATGTGAATACTCCCACAAATCTTATTAAAATAATCCAGGTGGTGCAAAGGGTTTTCTGCGGAGTCACCGTGGAATTGTCTATTCAATACCATACCCAACAAGTTCAGGCTGATTTTGAAGTTGGAAGCTTCAACTGGTGGTGCCCGAAATCCGGATCTATTATCATGTACCCTTGGTTCATTTATCTGTCATATTGTCCTTATAAGAGGGGCATCTTGAGGAGGATTCTGTGGGTTTGGGTTGGGATCCAATTGAACATGTTGATTCTCTTCTTTCATATCGTAGTGGAGAAGGTTAGATGGCTTCAATCTCTGAACTTTACTTCAAATTCTTGAGTTTGGTCCTTCAATAGCAGTGATGTTTATGCACCTAAGAAGAAGAGAGTAGAGAATTGAATAATTAGTAACTGAGAAAGAAAAACCTAGTCCTTTCCAAACTCAAAGAAATAATGGTAATCACGAATCCCGATATTGGCAATGGCACAATTTTGTAATAAACGGTTTTCCACTATTGACTAAAGAAAACCCATGCTATATCAGTGTAATGTAGTGGTAAGTGTGATATAGAACCATTCTCGGGGCATGATTAATCACTAATTCTATGGAGAGAATATTCTAAGCCTAGGTTTAATATAGAGGATGCTTTGTCACTAAACAACTCTATTGCAAATTATAAGTTAATGCAAGTAATTAAGAAAAGTCAACTCAAAATCATAAAAAGTCAACGAGAACGATTTAACCAAATATTAAGA
Source organism: Biscutella auriculata (assembly GCA_900406285.1). Lineage (NCBI taxonomy): Eukaryota > Viridiplantae > Streptophyta > Magnoliopsida > Brassicales > Brassicaceae > Biscutella > Biscutella auriculata. Next base: position 5,183 of record OVAO01001767.1, read on the forward strand.
GAAACTAAGAAAACAGGTATAGGTAATTGACTCGGGTGATCAAGCTCAAGTTTATGCTACTAAATTCTATCATTCTATGTTAATCCTTAGTCCCAGAACTATCCAAATTATGTTAATCTAATCCCTTGGTAAAAACCCTTTTATCAGTCATGCAAATGAACAATCCCTTAAATAATCACACGATTGACAAGCATTTAGCTATAGTCTATGCAACTACTAAACAAACCTAGCACAATTCCTTGGTTAGAACCCATTTAGCACTTAATTTATACATTCCGACGTTTCCCGGCAATAAATTGTCTAAGCTCTAGATTCTGTTAGCTAAGTATAATCTAGCATTAAACACATCAATCAAGTGAAGATATTGATAATCTAATCCCTAAAAAACATAACCAAGCAATTATTCACCCTAACCTACCTAATCCATTCACTTAGCAATATGATTACTCACTAATCTACTTAACCCATTCACTTAGCAAAATGACTATTCACTAAGCATAGCTTCAACACTGATCCCATGAGAGATTCATGTTTAACCATGATGAAATCAAGCAAATAGAAGAGAATAAAGATGGAAATGCAAATACGAAACCAAGATCTTACAAGATTATTCAAGAGATTAAGGAAAATTTAGAGAAAGTTCTAGAGAGAAATCTTAAAAACCAACACACTTAAAATAGGGGGTTTTGATCCTATTTATAGTGTTTACAAAGAAAGAAGCTAAAATCTCTAAGTTTGAATCTAGACGGAGAGCTTGTACCGGTCAGTCTGACCGGTACCATATTTGATTAACGACCTGTACAGCCTCAGACGCTCGATGTGTAATGGATACCTGTCAAGATATCGATGTTCAGGACACCGAGATAGGTTCATGTTTATGGGGCCTGGTCATGGTACCAGTGAGCTTCTGACCGGTGCATATGTTGCCGTAAGTCTTTGTTGATGACGTCTGGTCAGGGTACCCGTGAGGTCCAGACCGGTAAGGTGTCTACGACAATGATTCCTTCGGATACCGGTCATTGTGACCGGTATTGTCTGTCCAGTGTAACTTCCACGAAAGTGACTTGTGTCCTTAGGCTCAAAACGCTGAAAAATGCTTCCTATGATTTGCTTCTCGACTTAAGCTCGACTCCACACATGAAATATGATTATGCCATGCAAATGCAACCTAATAGACTCTAAATGAAACCTAAACTAATACAAAATGAATGAGAATGAATGCTAAAAATGATTAAAACACTACATATCAAGCATTCGAGTGGGTGAAAAGATTTTGGATAAGAAGCTCTTCTTATTGTCAGCCCATGTTGTGATTGTGTCACAAGGTAGTCCATTCTCCTAATTGTGATATTGGTTGCTTAAAGAGAATGGGTAAAGTCTCAGCTTCAGCGCATCCTCGCTGACTCCATTCTTGACAACCATGAAATGGGTTGGCTTGAAAAATGTTGACTAAACTCGTTCGAATTTCAAATTTNGATTGGTTGCTTAAAGAGAATGGGTAAAGTCTCAGCTTCAGCGCATCCTCGCTGACTCCATTCTTGACAATACTACAAAGCATGCCAAACTTATCAAATGGTCCAATGAGTCATCCATTGGCAAACCATGAAATGGGTTGGCTTGAAAAATGTTGACTAAACTCGTTCGAATTTCAAATTTTTTGGTCTGAATCAGCGGTGGATGGATACCAGCTCGTTGCACATGCATAGGTGGTTCATTGTGTGCACCTATGGTGGGTGTAGGTGGTTTTGGTAGAACTCCCACATTTCCAGCATTTCCACGCTTGCCATCTCGAGTTGAGATGTTCAATGTTTTGTCTCTCAAGTGTGCAAATGTACGGTTGGATTGGTACTAAGTTTGTTGGACAGTGAATCAAAGCAAAGCCAGTAGAGTTCATGCACCTGAATCAAAGAAAAGCAAATCCAGTAGAGTAATCAGTGAATGTAAAGAAAGAACCTAGTCCAAACCGGATGCAAATAACTAATTGCTGAATCGATATCCTTAATCGGCAATGACACTAATTTGATAACCTAAAATTTATTGGTTAAAAGCGAGGTGGAAGGGGTATCAAGTTGAACCAAATCGGGAGTGATTTAGGCCAACTAATTCTATGATGAGCCCACTTAGTTTATGTTTAATTAGGATTTGAAACTGCCACTAACAATTCTAATAAGTAGATGTAAAATGCAAAAAGTCAATTGTAGCAAGCGAAAAGTCAACTAAACAGATTGAAGTGAAAACAATAATAAAGACTAAGCAGATGAACCATGCAGTCGATTAAGGTGCTTAAGTTCAGGAATCAAATACTCAATTCAAACAATAAATAGTAATCTTAGGTCTAGGAATTTCAAACTAGATCGATCCACTCTCGTGGTGAAAACACATGATGCAATGATGGATATGTGCCTCAACATGATTTAAACAATAAAATAAAGCTTAAACAAAGAAAAACAAGATAGAAACTTTTATTTAAACTCAAGTTCCAAAGTTTCACCAAAAGGGATAAAATTCTCTTGGAAACAAAAGTAGAACAAAACTTATGATAAAATTAGGTCTAAAATGTATTTATACTCACAAAAACCATGGAAAAATCTAGCTAGGTTAACTCTGAAATGTTGACTGTTGCTGAACCGGATCGGTCAATGCAGACCGATATGATTTGGTCGATTCAATTCATGCTCGCATCGGTTAGCCTTGAATAATGTTTGCAGTCGATTCAGCCTCTAGCCTTTGCAATTCTTCTAATATAGGTCAGGTCAGACTGATACATAGTGCCTATCCAACCTTCACAACTTCATCTCTTCTAATATCGGTCAGGAAAAACCAATATACCTGACTGATATGCTCCTTCTTCATGACTTAACCTATGTCGACCACTTTGGTCTGACACATGGTCTCGATATGGCCTACTCTGCTCACTCTGTTCTGTATCGACCAAACATGACTGATACCTATGTTCAATATGCTCTGTTTCTGGTCCTCTGCTCCTTTTTCGATCCAATTTCTTGCCTAACTCCTCTCCATTACCCACAACAACAAATATGCACAAAGGCAACCTAAAGGGACCTAAATGCATCCTAACAAATACAAAAGACGGATAAAAAAGGGCTACAAACGCTACCTATCAAGGGGAAAAATCCCATGAGAATACTTGGACCATTTGTTAAGAGAACAACTGATAGGAACTTTGCGTAGGGAAAAATCCCATGCCTAGACTTTCCTTAATGATATCTTGGTTGTGAGCATATCAACTATGTTGCGTGATAATGCTAGCCTAGCCACCACATGATTGAATCCGATCACCCTTGGATATTTTGGCCGTGTGGCTATCGGCCCTAATCCACCACGAGAGTGGGGGTAGGGCCATGAAACCCTTGTTGAGCTCAAGATGGTGTAATAATGCCATCCTTAGAACGGGTTCCATAGATCATGAGATCAACAAATGGACTCTCCCAAAGACCTACTTTGCATTGTTTCCTTTCTTGCTTATTTCTATTTCTTTCCTTGCACATTAAGTTTTAAAACTTAAACCTAGATCAACTTAGTTCTAGACACATTTATATTTAGAAACTAGACTTCTCTGTGCATTCGATTTCTAACTACTCAATGGACATAGCTGTGCACTTGCAGCCAGTGTGCCGACGAGGAAAAAGTTAATTAAAACCTCTGATTAATTTAAGACACAAATCAAACCACACCAAGTTTTTGGTGACGTTGTAGGGATGTTTTTAGTCTTTAGGTTCTAGATTACAATCTATTGTCTAAGTTTTCATTTTCAACTTTAACTCTAAATATTCTTTAGTTTATTTTACAGTTTATGATACGTAGAAGTAAAGGATCAAAGAATCTCGTGAGCCTAGATCTTCAAGAACTCACGAGGCTTCAAAGGGAGACAAACCGAAAGAAATGCCTAGCTAGGATGGAGACAGATCCAACCCAGAAAGAACCATTTCAAGACATTGAACCAGTTCAAGAAAGGCTACATAAGAGCCAAAGGAGCTCAAACTGATGAGAAGAACGCTCTAAACATACGGCGACCACCAACACATATCATTGAGCGTACCATAGCACACACCGACCGTACCAGTCTGAGTCGTGACCATTTCCAATCCCAGTCTCATGACCTCACTTATCAAAGAGAAAGCCCACATCACTCAAGCACGCATCAAGCGAGTCAGGACGCACCATGATGCTTTGATAGGTAACATTTTTAGCCGTTGTATTCGTGTTTAAGATTCATTTTTCATTAGCTTAGGATTGCATTGAGGTCCTTTTAAGTTGCATTTGCATACATTTCATTTTTCAGGTGTTGAAGACAGAGTTAAGCAGAAACGGGATCAAAACGGGAGCAAATGAGCTAAAACACTACAAGAAATATGCCTTTCCTTAGCGGTCAAAAACTGCTATCGTAAGCTAACAGGACGATTCCTTAAACGCTCTCTCATCGCCCGTCGTAGTTGGTCTAGCACTTTAGATAGCGGATATTCAAATGCTATTATTTTTATTCCATATATAATAGCGTTTCAAAAACAATGCTATTATAAATAAAATAAATATTATACATTAATAATAAAAATATATACTATATATAATTATATGTTAACTTTATAAAATTTCTAAATAAATGATTAAATATATATTGAGTTTTTTTTCATATATTTGAGTTAAAAAAATTGATGAAATATATTATTTTATATATTAATTAATGTATTTACAATTACAATTAAAAATACAAAAAAGAAAAAGAAAAATACATTAAAAAAATTAAAACGCCACTGTATGGCTTCGCCGATCACTGGTCGCAGCTGCATAAGATCTGTCGTCCCCACCGCTCTAGATTCGTCACTCGCCGCCGGCTCCTGTTCATTGCTTCTCTCCACCGGCTCCTTTCCGTTTCGATTCGTCGTTTCAAACCCTATTTCCGAGACCCAAGCTTTAGAGATCGAGAGAATCGACTTGAAGAAGATTCTCGAGAGCGATGGCCCAACGATGATTGAGAATGCGGTGGAGATCCGAGTTGGGTGAGACGAAATCGAAGATCCGAAAGTGAGAGAGACGATCAAAGAGAGGGATGAACGAGCACAATGCTTTGATCGAAGAGAGTGATTGTGGCCGAGAAGGATGAACGAGAATGGTCATGGCGTAAGAGCTACAAACGTAAGAGCTGCGACGGAGGAGGATGAACGAGAGCGAGAACGGTGCTTCGATTACCTGTGGTTTCGGCCAGATCGCATCTTCGCACGAAAGAGAGAGAAAATTACAAAAAGTTAAAGAGTAAGAGACTGAACATCTGATCCGTTGGATCATTTTGTATCAACGGTCCTGATAAATTTCTATAGTGATCCAAGTTTCCAAAGATTATCCAATCAAAAACGAGATATCTATTAAGGGTGATTTTAATCTCATCCGTTAGATTCATTTTAATCAATGGTCAAGAATGTATTAAAGGTGATCCTAATATATGTGGATTAACCAATCAAAAATTAATTTGAGTATTAACTATTTGTTGTCAATAATTTGTATTTTAAAGTTATTTTGATCTAAATATTTATTTATTATTGTTACTAGTTTCATTTTCAATTTATTTTGATCTAAATATTGATTTATTATTTATTAATTGTTTTATTTTGAGATAAATATTTATTTTGATATAAAGTTATTTTGATCTAAATATTTATTTATTATTGTTACTAGTTTCATTTTCCATTTATTATGATCTAAATATTCAATATTCAATTTATTTTGAGATAAATATTTATTTATTCTTTGTTAATAGTTTCAATTATTAATTTATGTTGATCTAATAGTTATATATATAGGGTTTATGGATAAAAAATAGGGTTTAGGGTTTACGGATAAAAAATAAGGTTTGGGGTATAGAGTATATACCATATATAGTTTTTTTTGTGTGAAATGAGAATGTTGAAAGAAGCTCAAACTACAACTCCCAAAACACAAGTGTGAATTATAACCCCTAACACCATCTAACCCCTAAACTCCATGTGATCCATAAAATCCAAACTTATGAATTTTATTTTATTTTTGGAAATGTATTTCTTTGGTTAGTTTCATTTTCTATTATAATTTGCATTTTTTTCTCAAACACCATTTTGTTTCAAACCCCTAAAAACCAAATCCTAAACCCCATCTAACCTCTAAACCATTTTAGTACCATTTTGAAGTTTAGGATTTAGAGTTACTTCACTTAGAAGTTTAGGGTTTAGAGTTACTTAGAGAGATTATAAACAAGATGGATTATAATTTCACATAGTCTTTTTTATAATAGCTATTTAAATATTTGTACAAACTTTTATGGTTTGAGGTTTAAAGTTACTTCACTTTAGAGAGATTATAACTTTACATAGATTTTTTTTTACATAGATTTTTAAATTTTCACATAGATTTTTTCTTACATAGATAAACAAGAGGGATTATAATTTCACATAGTCTTTTTTATAAAAGCTATTTAAATATTTGTACACACTTTTATGGTTTGGGGATTAAAGTAAGTTCACTTAGAATTTTTTTAGAGTTATTTTACTTAGAATTTTTTTTATGAAGTTTAGAGTTTTTAGTTAAGTGTTAAATTTTATATATTTACATATTTAATTTAACAAATTAATATGTTTTTAAAATTTTGATATTAGATATCGTGATATAAACACTATTGTTTTGTTAAATTTCATAGGGCGAGAACATAATTCCGCCACACCAATGGTTAGACGCCGATACTTAGCTAATTTAAGCCGCCAAAAATTTTTATTTTCCCGCTAAACTAAAAATAGCGTTTTGAAAATCTAAACGCTATGAAAAAATCAGTGTCCATCTACAATAGTAGTGACGCAAAAAACGCTATCCTGGGATGCTATCAATAGTCATATTTCTTGTAGTGAAATGAACAATATCGACCAAGTGCATCGGTCTACCTTGATTGATTGTGATGCTTAGGGCTTAGATTGTTGATATATTCTTCTAATTGATGTTCTTAATGCTAGATTTGGCTTAACTATCATAGTATAGATCCTAAGAAGTTTATTGCCCGAGAGGTGTTCAATGAAATTCCTGAACAAATCTTTTATGGTGTTCAATGTTGCTTCCCAAGAGATTGTTTTAGAAATGCTTGATGGTTGCATGAAATATAACTTTGTGCTTCTTAAAAGTGTTGTCTCCCAAGAGATTTTGTTGATTGCATGATTAAGATAGGGATTTCTACCATGAGAGTAGATTAACCTATTTTAGGAATTCCTAAACCTAAGATTAGCATTATAGGATTGATTTGAGCATTATTTTCTTGAACTTAATCACCTAAACAAATTGCCTAGTCAATTTTTTTAGGTCTTATTATCGTTTTCATCTATATCATTTTTTTGACTTTTGTAATATAGTTGACTTTTTACTTTAATCTCTCTTTGCTTTCAATTTATGATTGTTTGGTGACAAAAAACATCTCCTATCTAGTTGCTTAGACTAGAGGAATCTCTAAAGAAGTGATTGACTATAACACCGATTTGGTTCGACATGATACCCACCTCACCAACCTTTAACCTTAGTTTTTCCCTAGACAATGGGGGAAATCTAAGTTAGTATCAAATTGGCGTCGTTGCCAATTCGATATTATTTTTAGCAATTCGTTCTGATACACGCATGAGTGACAAGGAACATGAGGCCAAGCACGAGGATATGTCTCTACAAGTTCCAACATGACCCATTACACGAGCACAAGAAAGAATGCTAGTTGGAGCCATGATGCATGCGTTAGAAGACTTGTAGAAGCATTACCACCACTTAAAGAAGGAGAAAGAGCCGGACCCGTGCAACTATCTCCTCATGTCTTCAAGTTCTTAGCTCGGATCTTGAGAGGTTTGGGGTACTCTTTTCCCTTAAGTGGGGTTTTATCCGAAAAGGGTTTTCCCACCAAAGTTTTTAACGAGGTCCATTGCACCATAAACCTCTCATAATCTTCAAGGACGCCCCAAAGAGGATTCACCCGAGACTTATCAAGTTTATGATTGTTGCTCCTCATGACGTGGCCTTGTCCTTATCCTCTTTAAGCTTTGCGTTTTGCCCACTTGTTTAGGTTTTCCTTTTCAGTCATTGAGTATTTAAACTCTAGCCTGTCCAAATATTTGCGCTTAGCTAGCATTTTTAATCAATCTGAGAACCTTTCTCATGCTAGCTCTTTCTTAAGTGAGTAAGATCTTAAGAACCCTAAGTGTGTCATATCTTAGGTCCTAGGTCCTTCAAGGTGTATCTAGAGTGTTTCCATAGCTCTAGTGGTCCTTTGCGATCTATTTTGTCATTCCTCTTTTTATTTTATTCATCATACGCAAGCCGCCTCACATTGCCCCAAGCTATCGCCGTCGTTTGTACTGCCAACACACATTCCACCGTCCATATGACCATTTCCCTCGTACCATCTCTTGCATACAGGCTTTGTTATCCCAAAGAAGACCGGATCCGGTTTTTCAGCCCCATAGCTTGAGTATTTGGAGAGAAACCTAACCTAGGCCGCAACCTTCATGGCGACCCGAATTACTCCTCTTCAAGTCGGTCCTCCTTTCCCTCACCAGGGGTGTCTCACGTGGTATCTGATAAACAGAGATTTTGTATTCTCTGTTGGAGGGTTATCAATGAAGTATAGGGTAATGGGTGATCGAGGTTGTCGAACCAACTCGGGGGTTATTAACTCACAAGTCCTATGCTAGATTTTACTAAGTCTAGGTAACACGAAAGGGGTTTGTTTGTCACTAACAACTCCTAAACAATTAACTAAAACAAAGTAATAAACTGGAAATGAAAATACTAAAATGCAAAAGATAAAAATCAGAATTTAAAAGACAATCTTAAGGATAAGGGAATTGACAATCGATAGGAATTTTCATGATAGAATGGTTTTACTAACTACCTTTGGCTTATTCTATGTCTAGGAATTTCTAAACAATATTAGCTCGCTCTCGCACAACTAATCCCTTTTCTAATCCTACCATTACACGATCTCTTGGCAATGAAGCATTACTAGAAAGCATTAGAAAAAATTCCATGATAAACAA
>OVAO01001768.1:0-14228 GCA_900406285.1 Biscutella auriculata
ATCAGCAAACGAGCTCGCAGAGGGAAACAGAACCAAGTCATCAGACTAGCAGAATTGGAGAGAAGGAAGAAGAAGACGTAGAGAGAGTTGAAGTATCCGACGCGGATCCAGAAAGTCTAGCTGGATCCAATTCCGAATAAATTGAGTGAGATTAACGAATCATGTTTGGCGGATTTAATATTCGGAAATGTTGATTTTCTGAGTGATTATTTCTGGCATCAACAATCTACGAGCACCAGAAGAAACACCAAATCCCAGGAACTCGGAAGACAAACATTTTTGCATATGAGATTCCAAGGCGAAAAGATATCCAGAGACCATAACAGCTACTAACAAAAAATGGAAACTTGCATCCGAGAAGAAGATCCCGCTGCACTGCTTAAAACGAGGGACCACAAAGAAAGGCCCCACCTACAACTAGAACCACTCTCAACCTAAAGACAACCAAACCCACTTGCATTATAATCTAAAAACCCCAGATACCCGTCGAGCTAGAAGATTAGAAAACAAGGGCAAATATCCTAACCAAACAACATAACCATAAAAGAGAAACACTAAGAACAACAACCAAGACCAACACAACCTGAAAAAAAAGGGACAAACTTCAGGTGTTGAAGACGAGCTAAATGGAGAAACCGAGTAAAAAAGGACAAAAAGGTGCAGTCTTAGAGACCATCCTGGGCACTTTTGACCAGCACAAGTTTTAAAGAATCATCCCAGTCACCCATCCCGGTCAGATTCCGACCGATACAGTTCACTGTCCAAGTTCTGGAGATCATCCCAGTCACCCATCCCGAGCAGATTTTGATAGGTACAATTCCCGCGAACCAAAAAATCCAGAGTTGACCAAGACTTTATTTTCCCTTCCTCTTCTCTTAGTATAAATAGTTAAAAACCTAATTTTTCTCATATGTTGTATCTCTTGTTCTTACTTTTACAGAGACTACTTGGTTCTTTTTGAATCTATTGCTTTGATCTAAGTTTCATTGCAATCTCTTCTTCTATCTGAAATAACTGAACCTCTCGTTTGATTAATTTCTCGAACAAATAATTGTAGAAACAATTACACAATGAAAGGTAATAAAAACTCTCCTACTAACTTCGCCGATGATTGTCCTGAACTGAATAGACAATCACTTAGACTTATCTTCTAATCTAAACCTAAACTTAGAACTCTCAATCTCTCTTGACACGATTTCTATTAGAGGGCTTGTGCTCTTTTTCAATCGATAATCTTCTCGTCTCTGATCTTCTTCTATTTATACACCAATAGTCGATTCCTTTTCCTTTTGGTATTCCTAATCCATAGCGCCTAAGTTTCCTTTTTCCTTCTGCGGATAATCCTGAAGTTTGTTGAGATTCTGATTGTGCATATCTTTGTATTCTACGAGAATCTTCACTCGAACCGTTCCGGTTCTATTGAAATCTTTGAGGTCTCCGGTTTAGGATTCGGTCCAAATAATCTGACATCTTCAATCTCCCCCTTTTTAGTCTTACAGATTGCTTGAATACACTCTTCTCGTATAGGGTAGCTTCTTCAACTAATGTGGGCATCTTCAAATCTTTAAGTCTAAAAACATGCGATCAAATCGTAAAATCTCATTTAACAGAGAAACATAACAAAAAGAACCGGAAATAAAAAGGCAACAATTCATAAATCACCCAACAACATAACATAAATTCCCCCATACTACGAACTCCCCCATAACAGAAACTCCGCCATACTACGCAAACCCCCATATATCTCCCCCATTCAAGCACTTGTAAACTAAAAACGAGCTAGTCAATATGCTTGCTGAGGTAACAATGGAGCAGGGCAATGGTCATCTTCAGTAACTTGCGTTCTGCACGAGTGGAAGCAGAACCAGTGAGAACAACCAACGAGACACGAACATGACTCGCGTCCACCTGGATCAGTTCAGGAGCCTCAGGTTCAGCACCCATGGTTGGAAAAGTCGGTGGGGTGCCCAAGTTCAATGGGACCGACAACTTCTTCTCCGAGGTACGCACTGGAGGCTCACTCTGTGGAGTGTGCAAAATATCCCGCTGAGATTGAGTCGTAGCTCGGCGTTCCTGCGAGAAAGCTTTGGGATGGCGCAGAACTTCTCATGCATCAATAGGGACAGCTGAAACAGAACCCATCAGAGCATAAATCAAGGAATGGAACGCCACACTGAAAGAGCCAATCTGCATAGATGCCCATTCCAAGATGTCCTGGTATATGAGCTGACCTATATCAACACGAACTCCAGTTGCAATTTTGTGTACCAGACGAAGGCGAGCATCATTCATATACGTCCGGTTCGTTGTAGGCAACCAATTATAGCCACACATATTGTACATCGCCCCCAACTGAGGCAAGAACCGGGTCGTCTTCAATCCATTCCAAGTTAAGTTCGGATCAAATGAAAAGAAGGTTGCAAGCTCATCCTGTGTGATCCTAGCTGCAGCGTTGTTCAGACAGACCTCTGCTTCAGTCAAATGGGTAAGGCCAAACAACTCATTGATCTGCTGGGCCGAGATCTTATGTAGGCGCCCCCTGGAAAAACAAACAACTCAGAAGGCTCAACCGAGACATCCTCAGGTAGGTGGGCGTAGAACTCCCAAACGGCTTCCCGAACATATCCGAAGATCTTTTGTACTGAGGAGAGCACACCAGCTTTGGCAATGAGCCCACTAATTTCCAGCTTATCTGAGCTATCTATCAGAACTGGTCGTTGTTCAATCAGTTTGCAGTTTTTGAGGACTGCAAATCTACTCTTGGCCCGGGCGTAAAGAAAGCAGACAGATGAAGACGCATACGTGACGGAGACAGGTCGCTGGGAAACGGACTCGTCAGAGTCATGAACAGGAGCAGACGACGGTAGTTTTCCCTTCTGACTGCGAGTCAGGCGACGAGTCTTCAGAGGAACCGGTCTGGAAGCTCCAGAAACTCCTTTCCGCTTCGATTTCCTAGAAGGAGCTGGGTCAAGCGGGCGAGGAACATCTAACGAGGAGACGTCTGAACTCACATGCACTAGAGGGACAATCGGCGGAACAGGGGCTTGAGACGGTGCGGCAGGGAACAAGTCGTCAAAAGAGTCGCCAGGATCAGTGGAGGAGTGTTGTCCATCGACTGGCGCTGGAGCTAACTTTAGCGGAGCAGAGACCGGCGGTGTTAGGGTTTCGATAGAAACCGGCGATGGAATCTGCGGGGGATCAGAAGCCGACAGTGGTGGATCCTGAACAGAGGATGGAGGTGCCTGAACAGCTGGCGATCCTCCGGTGAGACCACGGTTATCACGCACGATAAGCGGGAGATAGAGCTCCATGACTTTTTCGAATGTATCATCAATTTCTTCGATGAGCACCATTATTTAGAGAAGAATACGAAGAAGCAAAAATAAACTCGAGGAGATGAAAGAAAGAGTGAGTGAGAAGATGAGGAGTGCGAACTCCGAATAAATAGACCCAGAAGAGGACACTGCAAAGGTCACATCGCTTTAAAAGATGCCACTCACCTAGATACGCGCAACGACGGTTCGCGAATTATCATGATGACAAGTTTGAATGCGTCAAGAGTCCAATGAATCCGGTCCAAAAGAAGTTAGACTATTTTTTTTTTAATTGAATCATTAAGATATCTCAGGCCGCACCTCGACCAATCCCAGTGCAGAACGAAGACTTGTAAACCGTGCATAGTCGAGTTGTTTAGTGAACACATTGACAATCTGATCTTCAGTTCGGACATGCTGAATTTTCACAACCTTCCTTTCAACCAAGTCTCGAATAAAATGATGCCTAATATCAATGTGTTTAGTTCGTGAATATTGCACAAGATTCTTTGGTATGTCTATAACACTCTTATTATCGCACTGTACAAGCAATGAGTCAGGCTTTAACCCATAATCTTCAGCTGTTTGCTTCATCCACATCAACTGGGTGCAACAGCTTCCTGATGCAATGTATTCAGCCTCTACAGTAGACATCGATATGGAATTCTGTTTCTTACTTGCCCAAGACACCAAATTATTACCAAGAAAGAAACAACCCCCGCTCGTACTTTTTCTGTCATCCACACTGCCCGCCCAGTCAGCATCGCAGTATCCATCCAGTCCGTCATTCGTGTCCTTTGAATAAAACAATCCAAAATTTTCAGTACCTTTGACATACTTAATAATGCGTTTTACAGCCAATAAATGAGACTATTTCGGTTGAGCTTGGTATCTTGCACAAAGACCAACACTCAAACATATATCATGTCTGCTTGCAGTAAGGTATAACAAGCTTCTGATCATACTTTTGTACAGTTTAGGGTCTACATCTTGTCCTGGAACATCCTTTGTCAGCTTTTGTGGTTGTACTCATTGTGTTTTAGCTACTTTACTTGATTCCATCCCAAACTTCTTCATGAGATTCCGAGTATAGGTACTTTGAGATACATAAATCCCTTCAGATGTTTGAACTATTTGAAGTCCAAGAAAAAATTTGAGTTCTCCCATCATACTCATCTCAAACTCTTGCGTCATCTTCTGTACAAACTCTTGAACTAATTTTGAATTTTTGCTCCCGAAGATGATATCATCCACATAGATTTGCACAACCATGATAACACCATGATATCTTAAGATAAACAGTGTCTTGTCCACACTTCCTCGCTCATATCCCTAGGATAACAAAAAGTTAGTTAGTCGCTCATACCAAGCTCTTGGAGCTTGCTTTAGTCCATATAGTGCCTTCTTGAGTTTGTACACATAATCCTCCTTCTGTGGTTCTTCAAAACCTTTTGGTTGTTCAATGTATACTTCTTCCTGGAGAATTCCATGCAGAAATGCACTTTTCACATCCATTTGATATAGCTTGAAATCGAACAGACATGCTACTCCGAGTAGAAATCTGATTGCTTTGAGTCTGGCGACAGGTGCAAAGGTTTCGTCAAAATCCACACCTTCAATTTGAGAATACCCTTGTGCCACCAAACGTGCTTTGTTTCGCACAATGACTCTTGTATCTCCACATTTGTTCTTAAATATCCACTTAGTTCCTGCTACATTAGTACCTTCTGGTCGTGGTACTAACTCCCACACATCATGTCTTACAAATTGTTCTAGCTCTTCTTGCATAGCAATGACCCAGAACTCATCCTCTATGGCTTTGATGTGGTCTTTTGGTTCAATGTTTGATAAAAAGCATGCGAACCGTACCATGTCTTGAAAATTTATCTCTATTCCTCGAGTCTTCCTACCGTCTAACACTTTTCCGATAACATTTGTAATAGGGTGATCACAATGAACTTTCACAGTCTGAGGCTCATTAGGTGAACTCGGTTCATCCCGATCAGTCAATTCATTTCCAGAGCCCTTCGTGGGAATGTTCACTGTATCATCCTCCTCAAGGTAATCAAGAGTAATCTTACCACGAACTGCAGACAGATCATCGAATACCACATTGACTGATTCCACAATCATTCGAGTTCTATTGATGTATACTCGAAATGTCGTGCTGTTGTCTGAGTACCCCAAGAACATACCTTCATCACTCTTTGCATCAAATTTACCGAGATGATCTTTATCATTCAGAATATAACATGTACACCCAAATACATGAAAGTGATGAATATTCGGTGTCTTCCCTTTCCATAGCTCGTATGGCGTCTTGGTAGTCCCTTTTCTGAGATAGACTCTATTGATGATATGACATGCTGTATTCACAGCTTCTGCCCAGAACTTTACTGGTACACCTGTAGCATGAATCATGGCTCGAGCCATTTCCTGCAGTGTCCGATTCTTTCGTTCTACAATCCCGTTTTGTTGAGGTGTTCGAGGAGCTGAGTTCTGATGTGTGATTCCTTGTGATTCACAGAACATCTTCATGGTGTCATTCTAAAATTCTCCTCCATGATCACTCTTGATTTTCTTTATCTTCCCTTTGTCATTCATAAGTTGAAGTGCCAATATGCGAAAGCTTTCAACCGTATCAGATTTTTCACGAAGAAATCTTACCCATGAATATCTTGAGTAATCATCCACAAGAACAAACACATATTTCTTCCCTCCAAGACTTTCTACCTGCATTGGTCCTATTAAATCCATGTGAACCAACTCTAAGATAGTTGTTGTTTGTACATCAGGTATCTTTTTATGTTGCACCCTAATCTGTTTCCCTTGTTTGCATGCCCCGCATACTAGATCTTCCTTATTACTTAACGCAGGGACACCTCGAATGATGTTCTAGTTAACCAGATGTAGCATATTCCGTACATTGATGTGCCCCATCTTCTGATGCCATAGCTCTACATTACTTCGTGCACTAAAACACTTTTGGTCATCTATCCACTTGTAACAGTTGTTTGATCCACGCTCTCCTCGGAGAATTACTTTCCCTTCTTTGCACTTCACTTCACAACTCGCCTGATCAAACATAACCTTGATTCCTTGAGCACAAAACTGACTGATACTAATCAAGTTAGTCTTCAGTCCTTCTACTAAGTACACCTCATGTAATTTAGGCATTCCATCCTTCAAAACGGATCCTTTACCAAAAATCCGACCTTGTTCGCCATCTCCAAACGTAACTTTTCCTCCACTTAATTTCTTCATATCGGCCAAATTTTCTATATTTCCAGTCATGTGCCTGGAGCATCCACTATCGAAGTACCAATCAGTATCAAATATTCCTCTTCTGTTGACAACCATTTGACACATTACCTTTTCTAAGTATATATCTCCTTTCCTGACCCATGCTTGATTTTGATGACTACTGCTCCAGTGAAGCTTCTGTTGATGCTTCAATAGATTAACCATGTCACAAAACTCATAACACTTTGCTCGCATATGTCCATACTTATGACAATGATAACACCTGATCTTATGTGCATATTTCTTATAACGATTTCCACGTCTCCTCCTGTTTCCACATGCTAATCTTTTTAGTCTTCCGTCTTCCTTCTCAATCCGTCCATTGCTATGAGGTGTTGATTGCGTCACTCTGACTTTAGTGCTCCTGATTTGTTCAAGTTCCTCTTCAAGCTTTATTCTTGAAGTTTGTTCAAGTGACATTTCTTTTTTCAGTTCATCTATGATGTTAGACTGATCTCTAACCACTTCCCGTTCACTTCTTAATTTGCTCGTGAGAGTATCAATTTTCTTTGATAGTCCAACATTCTCTTTTCCCAGTTTTAATAGGGCATCGCACACAAAATTGTACTCATCCAGTATATCACCAGTACTTTCATCAGTACCATGTTTCTCAAAATAACCAGATTCATCTTGACCGTATGACTCATCGGTTACTCCGAAGAAAGCCACGAAGTTGCTTAAGTCTTCTTGATCTTCTTCGCTGTCTTCCTCATAACTTCCTTCGTCTATTCCAACCATTGACTATTCTCTTCGTCCCTTAGTATCGGTTATACACTCTATCCGACCAAAACCACGACAAATTGTACACTGAGTTTCTCTGGTCTTTATTGTGGGACATTCATGTTTGAAGTGTCCATGTCCTTTGCATTCAAAACATTGTCTTCCTCCTTTCTTGAACTTTTCTCTGTCTTGAATATTTCGATAGTTATTCATAGGTTGTTGTCCTCTTTCAAACTTCTTCAGAACTCGGCCAAAGCTTTTAACTATCAAGGTCAATGCTTCATTCGAATCTCTGGTTGTGTCAGAGTGGGTTGATGTTGATTCTTCAGCGGTGAGGGCAATACCTCTTAATTTTTTCGGTGGACCCATCTCCATCTCATGTGATTGTAACATACCTATTGCTTCTTCAAACTTCATAGTGTCAGTGTCTGAAGCAACTGACATCGCAACCTTATATGCTGCAAACTTAGCTGGTAAGCACCGAAGTAACTTTTTCACCAACTTTTTCTCCTTGTACTTCTTCCCAAGTACTTGAGCTTCACTAGCGATAGAACTTAGTTGTGCACTGAACTCTGCAACAAAATCGTGCTCTTCCATCCTCAAGTTCTCAAACTTTGAGGCCAACAGATCTAAGCGTGATCTTTTCACATTATTCGTTCCTTCAAAAGCGGTTCGTAGTGTATCCCACGCATCTTTAGCATTCTCGCGTCCCTGAATAAATTTGAATTCATTGCAATCAACACTAGCATATATCGCGCCCAATGCCTTCGAGTTAAAACGTGCACGTCGTTTCTCATCTTTGGTCCAATTTGCTTTTGGTTTCGCGGCCCTCACTCCTGCAACATCAGTTTCTACAGTCGGTGATGTCCATCCTTCTTCTACAGCAGTCCATGCATCTTCATCAATGCTTCTGATGATAGTTCGCATTCGAACCTTCCAGAATCCATAGTTGTTTGGATCCAATACTAGCTGTCGAGGCAGTAAATCTCGAGAGGTGTCCATCGCCCAGTCTGATCGCACCTGTTTATGTGACAGAAACCTATTCTGATACCAATTGAAATAACTGAACCTCTCGTTTGATTAATTTCTTGAACCAATAATTGTAGAAACAATTACACAATGAAAGGTAACAAAAACTCTCATACTAACTTCGCCGATGATTGTCCTGAACTGAACAGACAATCACTCGGACTTATCTTCTAATCTAAACCTAGACTTAGAACTCTCAATCTCTCTTGACACGATTTCTATTAGAGGGGTTGTGCTCTTTTTCAATCGATAATCTTCTCGTCTCTGATCTTTTTCTATTTATACACCAATAGTCGATTCCTTTTCCTTTTGGTATTCCTAATCCATAGTGCCTAAGTTTCCTTTTTCCTTATGCGGATAATCCTAAAGTTTGTTGAGATTCTGATTGTGCATATCTTTGTATTCTACGAGAATCTTCACTCGAACCGTTCCGGTTCTGCTGAAATCTTTGAGGTCTCCGGTTTAGGATTCGGTCCAAATAATCTGACATCTTCACTATCTATTATATTTTCTTGTTTAGATCATGTTTGGGCATAGATCCATCATGGGATCTTGTGTTCTAAATATGATGTGTGAGTAGTCAGTATAAACTTATGGATTATAGTAGATTTTGGTTTGATATTGGTGTCTTAGGATGTTTAGAGCTTCAGTAGTCTATATCTTCACTTGTTTAATGTGCTTAATGCTAGATTAGGCTTAGCTACTCTATTCTAGAACTTGGGAAAATTATCGTCCAAAAGGTGTTCCATGAAACTCTCAAATGAGTTAAATGTGTGCTAAGTGAGTGTTTTCCAAGGGATTGTTTAAGAGTTGCTTGGTGATTGTATGGAATTGCTCGTATTGCTTCTTAATTGTGCAAATTTTCAAGGGATTGTATAGTTTGCATGGTTAGAAAATAGACTTCTATCACGGGAGTGAATTGGTCTAAAATTGAGATTCCTACATGTAAGATAAACATTGATTGTTGAAATTGAACATCTTAAGCATGAAATTGACTGCTCAATTTGATTATCCTGGTCCATATGCTTTATCTTTGATTTCAAGTTTATTTGGTTGCATTGATTTTTTGGTTGACTTTTGTGTTTTGCTTTGTTTTAGTTAACTTGCTTGTTTAGGATTGTTTTCTGACAAAAAAATTCCTTATTTGACTTAGACTAGATGAATTCGACATTTAACCCTCTATACTACATTCGATTGATCTTGAGATTAAAATTCTCTTATCACCTAGCCGAAAGCCTAGCCAAGCGAAAGCCTCGCCGAAGCCAAACTGGACTGAGCCGCCACACCGAACCACGCTAGCTACGGATAAAGTCGCTAAACTACTAACACGAAACCACACCAAAAGCTAAGCAACAAACGAGCCTGAGCCACCGAGACGTGGAGGCCCCTCTAAACTCGACCACTACTGCCAAGAAACAAGGACTGCCAAGATGGCCGGAAAAGCACGACGTCACCAGCTAGGGAAACCATATAAAAAAGAGACTAAGCCGAGGCCCATCCTCACCCAACATCGAACGTCGAAGAGGATGCCTCAGCAGGCACGACAAATCTGGAAAAAAAATTCATGTCGACGTTTCAACTTATTCATTAGATAAAAGAAGATAATAGTTTGAATGTTCTTGTGTATTGATCATACGATATATCAGTTTAAAAGAAGGGAATTCAAATGAAGAAGATCTAAATTACTCAGAACTCATCCTTTTAGTAACTTGTAAGAAACTGATGATATATTTTGATGGTATAGACATTTTTTTAAAAAGAAAAAATTGAAATTTATGAATTAATACAATATAACATACTATTAAAATCTTCTATGCATTAAAACAAAATAATTTTGCTAATATGTTGCAATCAGGAGTTTCGACTTGAAAATGCTAACATGTCTGATACATTCTTATGTTAAATTTAAAATAAGATTTAATTTTCTTATGAAATTACATAATATAATTATCATAAAAATCATGATTTAAATTTTCAACACAATGAACATTTTCTATATTTAAAAGTATGTAATATTATATAGTCATTTAAAGAAAAAATATTTCATATGTATACATATTTCATATGGAAGTAAAAGCTTATAGGCGAGCTCGAGATTCAAAGTCTGCTTTCAGTCCTGCAAGAAGAAGAAGACTCAGAAGACAGAAGTAGAAGATCTGATTTTCTGTGAAGATTGCGTTCTCGAAAAGTCTCACAAGCAGAAGTTTCCTACATCTAAACACACTACGAAAGGGGTTCTCGACTACGTTCATTTTGATCTGTGGGGATATCCATCAACACCAGCAAGTCTGGCCAATGTAATTATTCCCTTAGTTTTATAGATGATTATTCTAAGAAGACTTGGGTGTATTTTTAAGGTAAAAGGATGAAGTGTTTGATATATTGAAAGAGTGGAAAGAAGATGTGGAAATGCAAACATGAAGAAAGTAAAATGCTTAAGAACAGACAACGGGTCGGAGTTTTGCAACAATTAAATGGATGATATATGTCGAGAAGTTGGGATCAAACACCACAAAACCTACACCTACACACCTTAGCAGAGCGGGGTTTCAGAAATTATGAATAAGACTATTGTGGATAGAGTCAGATCCATTCTCTCTAAAGCAGGTTTATGTCATGAGTTCTGGGCAGAAGCAACCTCTACGGCCATGTATCTCATAAATAGACCACCCAACTCCGCCATCAACTTTAAATTATGAGAATAACGTTGGTCTGGTCACAAGCCTGGCTCACCTTCAAAGATTTGGATGTTCGGCTTATGTTCACACCATTCAAGAGAAGATTAAACCAAGAGCAACTAAAGGGGTATTTTTAGGATATCCTTTTGGAGTCAAAGGCTACATGTTTGGATTGAGGAAGATAGGAAATGCGTGACAAGCCAAAATGTTACATTCAACTAGGAACAAGTGTTCAAGATACCTTGAAATAGGTTACGACCAAATCTGAAGAAGAGAGACTCCAAAAGAAGAAAGCTGGAAAGAAAGTCACTTTTCACTTAAACAAAGAATCAGTAGAGACTCTAGATAGTTCCTTAGATGATGAGATCTATTCACAAACAACATAAGTAAATGAAGACCAAGATTCAGAAGGATCATAAAGTGAAAAAGAAATAGAAGGGTCTGGTAATTCAGAAATTTTGGACGACTAAATCTTGACTAGAGAACAAAGAGGAAATGTAAAGAAACCATCCAGATTTGACGATGCTGATTTTATTTCCTATGCTCTATCAATGGTAGATGAACATAGGAAATAAGAGTCTTCAAGAAGCCATGAGAATGGTCAAAGGCAGCAGAAGAACAAATGTTTTCCCTCATAAAGAACGAGACGTGGGTTCTAATCGATAGATTGGACGAACATAAGATAATAGGTTGTAAATGGATTTTCAAGCTCAAACCGAGTATTCTAGAAATAGAAGATCTAAGATTCAAGGTACGATTGGTAGCTACAAGATTTTCACAGATGGAAGGAATTGATTATAATGAAGTTTTTTCCCCAGTGGTAAAACATGTTTCGATTAGATTAATGCTATATTTAGTTGTTTTCAGGGACTATGAGCTAGAGATATTATATGTCAAAACGGCATTCCTCCACGGAAATCGAGAAGAAATAATTCTAATGGAGCAACCAGAAGGATTTCAAGAAAGGAGATGAGAACAAAGTCTGTCATCCAAAGAAATCTCTATACAGTCTAAAGCAATCCTCTAGGCAGTGGACTAAGAGATTTGATGAGTTCATGCAGAAACAATAGTTTAAAGGAATGGAACGAGATATGTGTATAACTATGTATACATGAGAGAAATTCAGACTCATGAAGAAGTATTCCTATTACTCTATGTTGATGATATGTTAGTTGCCTTAGGAAACATCAAGATCATTCGAGAGTTAAAAGGAAGTTTGAACCGTGAGTTTGAAAGGAAGGACCTAAGAAAGACTTTGAGAATCCTAGGGATGGACATTATCAGAGACAGAGAGAAAAGTACTTCGAAACTGTCTCAAGGACAATATTTATAAAATATTATTAAATCTTTTAATATATTTGAGACAAAGACTGTGTCAACACCCACTACATCTCAATTCAAGTTGAGAAGTCTTCATACAGATGAGAAATCTCCAAAAAAAAAATTCACATGAGGAATGTTCCTTATGTAAAAGCAGTTGAAAGTCTTATGTATATTATGGTTGGTTCGAGACCCGACCTAGACTTTGCTGTTAGTTTAGTTAGTAAATTTATGTATAACCCAAACATAGAACATTGGTGTGCTGTTGGATTTAACTATTTGGTAGAATATCATGCTGCAATTCAAATGTTAATAAGAGAAGGATCATTGTTGGCAAGTTAAACATGTCCTTGTAAAAATTCTGGAGTGTTTAAGCTGTTTTAAACTTTTATAACGTAGGCAACATGATATATCTACTAATTTTCAAAATAGCATGATTACAAATTTAAAATTAAGTATTTTAATATATTTTACAAAACTTATATATATACTATGCTGCTATACAAAAATAAAAGCTATTATATTCAAACAGGATTAATCTACTTAAAAAATCATAATACACTATTTCATACATGATTAGACAAATTAAATATAATATATCTAACAAATTAACAAACATGAAATTTTATAAACAATATCACTATTATCTATATTAAATAATATATATTCAATTTTTCTATTATATTTAATACGTATGTTTTCACATATTAGAAAAAAAATATTTAATTTTTTTATAGGTATTTTGAATATTTGTTATAATATATATAATACTGAGTCATTAATATCAATATATATATATATCGAATTTTAAATTAAAGAATATATAAAAGTTTAACGTTTAATACATCTATTATATTAAAACAAGGTTTATCTACTTTAAAGAAGTCATAAAAGACCATTTCATTAATTAGAAAAATTATATTATATGTTTCTAATCAATATTAAATATCTTAATTACAATAAAATTAATTTTATACTAACAGATATTGTTACAACAAAAGTATTTTTCTTAATAAAAATTTTGTACAACACTTTATCTCAAATTGATATTCTTAGAGAATTATTCTCTAAATATAGAATAAAAAATCTACTCCATAATCAAGGTAAAGCATAATATTTTTACAACCGTTTTATTCCCTAAATCTAGAATTATATATATATATATATATACATTATTATAATTCCTTTAAAAATTATATAAAAAATATTCTTAGATAAATATTTCGTTATAATAATATTATTTCTCAACAATTATATATCACGTTTTTTAAGAAATATTTACTAATTTAATAACTATAAACATAGAAATATTTTTTCTATTCACCTATTCAGATTTTTTTAATATCAAATTCAAATTTAAATTTCGGATAATTATGTAAAAATAGAAAATTTATATTTAATTTTATCTGAAAGAAAATTATTTTAATTCAAATTCAAAATCACGTAAAAACTAGATTATCTATAGACGGTATATATTTTTCTTGCAATACTAAAATTTTAAAATTCAAATATAATTTTGATTTTGATTTTGGTACACCTTTTAATTTCAATATGTTTTGGTATATCTCATTTATACTTTGATTTATACATGTTTTAATTTCAAAATTCTTTTGGTGCACGTTTTAATTTTCATATATTTTTATTAAAGAGTAATAAATTTAATTTTGATTTGAATTTATAAAATATCTTAATTTTATCACTCTTTAATTGATGAATTTATAAATCTCCTACATAAAAATATTTATAATTTTTGTTACATATAATCTATAATCTACTATATAAAAGGAGAAGGGGGTGCTCTCCTAGTTTGACATGTGGCACCCCCTTTCCTATAAAAAATATAATTATATAATTAATATTATAA